>JASANC010003761.1:0-70681 GCA_030248135.1 Theristus sp. LFF4_11
TTTTTCAAACAAAGTTGTTTTTTGTTTATTGATTGGTAATTATGTTTTTGTTTTTCCCCAAATCGAAATCTTAAAGCTTTAGTTTTTATTTTTTTTGGGCAGAGCTATATTTTCCCACCTGAAAGCTCTTTTTTGTGTTTAATTTGTTATTAAAGTTTTAAACTACCAATTAATTATTTAAAATTAAACCAACAAAAACTTCCCATTAAAAGTTAAAACTGTACTTTCTTATGAAAATATCTAGCTAGATATCTGAAAAATTTTTTTGTCTCGAGCTGAGTCCTCAGGCAGAGACCCCACCTTGGGTTGTTGAAAAAAACAAAAATCGTCATTTTTTGATTGAAAAAAATTCAGAAATTAAAGTTGTGCTAAATCAACCAGTGAGTTCGAAGACCCACATTTGATGTGCAAGCGCCTCCCGAATGATTCCCGAAAACTTTTCAGATTTTGTTTGGGTGACTTCATTTACCCCTTTTTCCAAACCGTTACCATGCCTCTTGTGTTTTGACCCCCAAAACGTCACTAATTGTCCCAGCTCAGGTGAAAACACACATACCGGGTTGAAATTCGATCAATTCCGATGATGGCGCGACGACAGAACACGAAACACAACTAGACAACGTGGCGCTGGCAAACGGAGCAGCTCGGACGCTCAGAAATCAGATTGCAAAGCGAATTGTCACCTTATCTGCATCGGAAATGGTATCCAAGCTGTGTAAAGCTCAAAAACTTCATCTCCGAGGTTGTCGAAGCCTAAAAGAAGTCGGATAAACTGTCCAAAATCGACTACTGACGGTTTTAAGATGCAATATCAAAGAAAATTTTTTGTTGAACTTTTGAAAAAAATGTGCCAAAATTAAGGTTTTCAGAGCATATTAGAGGAAAATTTTTGAATTTTTTAATAGGCATTTTTTAATCACATAAAAAAATTTCGATTTTTGTTTAACAACCTTAACCCCACACCCAGCATTTGTTTCAAATCAAACCTCCAGAATCTTGGATTTTCAAACATAGGATTCGGACAACAAACAACAACAATTCATTTCAATTCAATTCAATTCAATTTCTATTCAATTCAATTTTTTTATTGCTAACAGCGGCGCAAAGATTGGCGCAAATATCAACGATCGATTCGACGCAAACGCAGCAGACCCGAGGTCGACGATGGCTTAACCCATTGTTGTTCCGGAGCAGGGGGGTTGGGGGGGGGGGGGGGGTGTAGATGGCGGGAGCAAATTTTGTAGACAGATAGAAATTGACCTGGCAAGGTGACAAAGCATAAAAACTTTGTGGGCCGCAATCGTCCCAGGCCGCAATCGTCCCGGGCCGCAATCGTCCCCGGCCGCAATCGTCCCGGGACGCTATCGGTTCCAGGCCGCTATCTCCCAGGCTGCTATCGTCCTGTCGTGGCTGCTATTGTCCAGGCCGGCTAGTGTTTCGGCCGCAATTGTCCAGTACGCCAACCCTTCAGGCCGCTACGCTTCGGCCGCAATCGTCCAGGCCGGAATCTCTTCGGGCCGCAAAAGTACATTTCCCTTTGTCACCTTTCCAGGTCAATTTCTATCTATCTAGAAAATTTGCTCCTGCGATCTATATCGCCCCCAGCCCAACACCCCTGCTCTGGAACAACAATGGTTTAAACCATCGTCGTCGTCGTGTCTGCTGCGTTTGCGTCGAATCGATCGTTGATATTTGCGCCAATATTTGCGCCGCTGTTAGCAATAAAAAAATTGAATTGAATAGAAATTGAATTGAATTGAATTGAAATGAATTGTTGTTGTTTGAATCCTTATGTTTGAAAATCCAAGATTCTGGAGGTTTGATTTGAAACAAATGCTGGGTGTGGGGTTAAGGTTGTTAAACAAAAATCGAAATTTTTTATGTGATTAAAAAATGCCTATTAAAAAATTCAAGAATTTTCCCTCTAATATGCTCTGAAAACCTTAATTTTGGCACATTTTTTTCAAAAGTTCAACAAAAATTTTCTTTGATATTGCCTCGTAAAACCGTCAGCAGTCGATTTTGGACCGTTTAACCGACTGATTTTAGGCTTCGACAACTTCGGCGATGAAGTTTTTGATCGTTCCACAGCTTGGCTACCATTTCCGATGCAGATAAGGTGACAATTCGCTTTGCAATCTGATTTCTGAGCGTCCGAGCTGCTCCGTTTGCCAGCGCCACGTTGTCTGGTTGCTGTTTCGTGTCCTGTCGTCGCGCCATCATCAGAATTGATCGAATTTCAACCCGGTATGTGTGTTTTCACTTGAGCTGGGGACAATTAGTGACGTTTTGGGGGTCAAAACACAAGAGGCATGGTAACGGTTTGGAAAAGGGGTAAATGAAGTTACCCAAACAAAATCTGGAAAGTTTTCGGGAATCATTCGGGAGGCGCTTGCACATCAAATGTGGTTCTTCGAACTCCCTGGTTAATTTAGCACAACTTTAATTTCTGAATTTTTTTCAATAAAAAAATGACGATTTTTGTTTTTTTCAACAACCCAAGGTGGGGTCTCTGCCTGAGGACCCAACTCGAGACAAAAGAAATTTTTCAGATATCTAGCTAGATAATTTTATAAGAAAGTACAGTTTTGATTTTTAACGGGAATTTTTTGTTGGTTTAATTTTAAATAATTAATTGGTAGTTTAAAACTTTAATAACAAATTAAACAAAAAAGGCTCAGATGAAATATAGCTCTGCCCGGCGACAAGGAAAGTTGAGCATGGAAGATTTCGATTTGGGGTTCTAAAAAAACATAATTACTAATCAATAAACAAAAAACAACTTTGTTTGAAAAAAAGAATTGAAAACTCGTGTGCGAGAATAACATAACCAGTTGCGTGCGACAAAGACAATGACACCGCTTTAAAATTTCGTGGGCCGCAATCGTCCCAGGCCGCAATCGTCCCGGGCCGCAATCGTCCCGGGCCGCAATCGTCCCAGGCCGCAATCGTCCCAGGCCGCAATCCTTCAGGCCGCAATCGTCCAGGCCGCAATCCTTCAGGCCGCAATCGTCCTAGGCCGCAATCCTTCAGGCCGCAATCCTTCAAGCCGCAATGCTTCGGCCGCAATGCTTCGGCCGCTATCTAATGGGCCGCAATCGAACGCACGCCCTTTAAGACTCGCTTTTTTAGAATACCGTCCCTCCCACCCCTCCCACCTCTAGGCACTAGAATGCAAAGTTTCTCCAATTTAAATGAATCATACACCATTCTGACCGTCTTGACGCGCTGATTCCGAAAATCACATTTGTTTTTTGATTCGAGGTCATTTAGGGCCCAAAAATGGCCAAAAACCGTTTTTTCGGGGCCCTTTCAAAAAATAATGTTTTTTTAAGCTTTTTAATAAAGCTACGACAAAAATAAAAAAACCATTCGATTCGTCTTGATCTGCTGAACATTTTTTACTAATATACTATGCCCTAAAAATGCGGTCTAAAGGGCTATTTTTTTAAAAAACTGGTTTTGGTCCCAGTATTTCACGTTTTTTGGTCCTTTAGAACCGTTTTCGGGGCATGGTATAGGGGTGCACCAAAAAGCTTTCCGAAAGAGCTAGCTTTGTGCAAAGTTTCATTTAAAAAAAGGCGCCCCATGTAACTAAAAAATATTTTACTTTTGGTACCCGGATCGCGATTATGGTCAGCACGAAACCGACATGCCCCTGAACATGTACCTGCTACTGTGACCAGGCGTACTGCCAGACAGAGCAAACTAGTGCACCTAAAAGCTCACCGCACAAGCTTATTATGTTCTAGGAATTAGCTGATGAAACAATTATTCAGTGCCACAACAGCAAAGCAATTGTTGCTTTCGATGTGTCAATCTTTTTCTAAAAAACTGATAGTACTGCTAGTTTTCGGTTTTTTCAGTGACTCAGCATCGTTTTCGGGGCCTAGTATAGGGGTGCACTGAAAAGCATTCCGCAAGAGCTAGCTCAGTGTGAAATTTCGTTTAAAAAAAGCGTCCCCCATGTAACTAAAAAGTATTTTACTGTTGGTACCCGGATCGCGATTATGGTCAGCACGAAACCGACATGCCCCTGAACATGTACCTGCTGCTGTGACCAGGCGCACTGCCAGAAAAAAAAAAAATAGGACAAAAGCCACAAGCTTATTATGTTCTAGGAATTAGCTGATGAAACAATTATTCAGTGCCACAACAGCAAAGCAATTGTTGCTTTCGATGTGTCAATCTTTTTCTAAAAAAACTGATAGTACTGCTAGTTTTCGGTTTTTTTTCAGTGACTCAGAACCGTTTTCGGGGTCTAGTATGGGGGTGCACTGAAAGTCTGCCATTCAGAAGTGCGTTACTGCTGTTCCGACCTCAAAAAAGAAAACTGATAAAGAAAATTTGAATGTCGAACCGTCATCTAGTTCGTCCGGTCAATCAACCAGAAGGAAAAGTAGCCGAAGAAAGACCTCAATGGTCTCATTTGATCCAGAATGCGTTGAGGATGACGATACGCTCCGAACTACAGAAGGAAATCCTGATCTAGATCATGAGGTCTGTGTTGCTTTGAGTTCAGTGTGATGCTGTCTTTAGAACCAGCGTATTTTTTGTTTATCTTTTTTCGGGTTTGCAACGTTTTGTTTTGTTTCGAACAAAAGTCGTTTCTCTTTGTGAAGCAAGTAAACATTATAGGATGATCCTGCATGGCTGTCGCCGTACGATGAACTTGCTGAGTCCTGGGTGGCCGAACAAGAGCAAATTTCCACAGAAGTCGAAACAAGTTCAGTCATTCGTTCACGAACATTACGCAGCGTGTATGCAGATTGGTATTCTTTGGAAGCTGTGCAGGACCGAAACCGTCGTGTGTGATGCAATTTTTATTCAAAAATTCAGTATTATTCGTTTTCTGGGAACATTTACATTCGAAAGCAAACATTGCTCTGTTGTAGCACTGAATCATTGTTTCATCACCTGATTCTTAGAACATTATTAGAACTTAGAACTAGTCTTGTGGGCTTTTAGATACACTAGTTTATCTGGCAGAACCACTGGTGGCAGCACGATACAAGTTTTGGTGTGTATCAGTCTCGTGCTGATCGTAATCGCTCTGGGTACTGACAGTACAACAACTTTTTATTCATATGGCGGACGCTTTTTCAAAATGAAATTTTGCATAGACCCAGCTTTTTCAGAATGTTTTTTTAGTGCACACTCATACTATGCCCCAAAAGCGCTTCCGAATCACTAAAAAACCCAAAAAAACAGTACTATCAGTACTCCAGAAAGATTCACATACGAAGGCAATAATTGTTCTGCTGTTGTAGCACTGAATAATTGTTTAATCAGCCGATTCTTAGAACATTATTAACTGGTCTCATGGGCTTTTAGGTGCACTAGTTTGTTCTGTCTGGCAGTGCGCCTGGTCACAGCAGCAGGTACAATGTACATGTTCAGGGGCATGTCGGTTTCGTGCTGACCATAATCGCGATCCGGGTACCAACAGTAAAATACTTTTTAGTTACATGGGGGACGCTTTTTTAAATGAAATTTCACACTGAGCTAGCTCTTGCGGACAGTGCACCCCTATACTAGGCCCCGAAAACAATTCTGAGTCACTGAAAAAAACCGAAAACTAGCAGTACTATCAGTTTTTTAGAAAAAGATTGACACATCGAAAGCAACAATTGCTTTGCTGTTGTGGCACTGAATAATTGTTTCATCAGCTAATTCCTAGAACATAATAAGCTTGTGCGGTGTGCTTTTAGGTGCACTAGTTTGTTCTGTCTGGCAGTACGCCTGGTCACAGTAGCAGGTACATGTTCAGGGGCATGTCGGTTTTGTGCTGACCATAATCGCGATCCGGGTACCAAAAGTAAAATATTTTTTAGTTACATGGGGCGCCTTTTTTTAAATGAAACTTTGCACAAAGCTAGCTCTTTCGGAAAGCTTTTTGATGCACCCCTATACCATGCCCCGAAAACGGTTCTAAAGGACCAAAAAACGTGAAATACTGGGACCAAAACCAGTTTTTTAAAAAAAATAGCCCTTTAGACCGCATTTTTAGGGCATAGTTTATTAGTAAAAAATGTTCAGCAGATCAAGACGAATCGAATGGTTTTTTATTTTTGTCGTAGCTTCATTAAAAAGTTTAAAAAACACTATTTTTTGAAAGGGCCCCGAAAAAACGGTTTTTAGCCATTTTTGGGCCCTAAATGACCTCGAATCAAAAAACAAATGTGATTTTCGGAATCAGCGCGTCAAGGCGGTGAGAATGGTGTATGATTTAGTTTGATTCGAGAAACTTTGCATTCTAGTGCCTAGAGGGGGTTGCTATTCTGAAAAATCGGGTCTTAAATGCGATGGACACGACGTTTTACAGTTCTTTTGTTTACTTTTCCATCAACACCAGTTTCTTGCTGTTTAGATTCTTGAGACGGATTTGCCAGCTATCGTGGAGTCAATTGGTGTGGACGAAGCGGACGAGGATGAGACGACGGCGACGCCTGGCTCTAGAAAAAGGGTGGGTTTGCGGTGGAAAAGTGGGGCTGGTGGTGGTGGTGACGGACAGGAACGTTTTACGTTTACGAAATGTATGATTTTTTATTACTGAGGAGGTTTCCCCGATGTGCCTTATATAAAAGCCCGCTTGACTTAGGCCATCAGACTCGGCTTAAGGTGCGTTGTTTAGCAATTAGTTTTTTGTGCGTACGCACGGACTCGACACTTCAAAATGCCACGCGATTTAGAAATCGTGTCGTCTGTGCTATCTTAATGCATTACGGACACGATTAGTTTGCGCACGGAATTCAGAACGTCGACTGTGCGTGCGGACAAAAAACTAAATGGTGTTTTCGCCTTTCGCCAACAACTTCATCCATGCTCAGGATTAGGCTTACAGACCATGGTGTTTTTTGCGTGTTCGTGTTTCTCTGCGGTCATAATTCATGCAAGCAAAGACCACACCGTGCGGAATGTCATCCTCTTTTTTCAAGAAGGCTGAGTTTTAGTTGTTGTTGTTCCTGGCCCAGATGTCGTATTGTTTGGGCTCGTGGGTAGACCGAGGAAGCGTGCAGCGTTGACCGGGTCGTGAATGGGGGCTTTGGGCGGGGGGCAAGGAAGGTGGAGCTTCCGGGGCAAGAGCAGTCACGCCCACCGCGCTTCCTGCACTCGCACAGACGCACACGACGGACGCCGATGACGACGACGGGCAGAATGAGGCGGAGTCGTCGGCCGACGAGGAGGAGGAGCTGACGGCGACGTCGCAGAACGAGTACGTGCGTCGATTCACGGATCGACAATCGGCAATGACGTCCGAGATCGAGTTGCTGATAAAACAGATCAAGAATAAGGTCAGTAGGGGGGCTTGTTGAAACTTGTCACGTTTTTGTTTGCGAGACAAATACGAGAGCGTGCGAGACTTTGAATTGCGAGTGAGAAAAACGATTGAATACTTACAGTCTATCACGCTAATATATGCAACTCGCTGATTGGTCGGCTCCTCACGCTCCGCACCCTGGGAACGGGATTCAGAAAATATCATGTTTTTTTGTTGTTCAGCGGTTTGTTTTCATTTTTTTTCATGCCGAAAAAATTCTAAATCAAAAACCACAAAATTCCAATTGTTTGAATTGGTAAAAAATTAGTAAACTGAAGTTTTTTTGGTTGATTGACGGCGACGACGTCGTCGAGAATTTTTGCTTTCAAACGTACCGCTGGCCGCTGCTGCGTGTTCAAAACAAATTTAAAACAAACAAACAAAATAACAAAGCTTGCTTCCAACGATTTCGACGGTTTTCATCCCGCTTTTAACAATTGATTCATTGGGTGCGCCATGTCCATTCATTGTTGTTCAAAGATTGTTCACATTGTCAATAAATACTGTCACCTGCTGCGTTCTTCTTCTCTGTGCTTCGGACACACAGTAGCGGCCAGCGGCGGCATGCTCTTTTCATGCCTAAAGGCAAAAACTAAACCAAAAACCATAGACGACGTCGTCGCAGTCAATCAACCAAAAAAGACATTTTTTTGACATTGTGACCAATGCAAATTTTTGGAATTTGGTAGTTTTTTATTTAGAATGTTTTTTCGGCATGAAAACAATAAAAACAAACCGCTGAACAACAAAAAAACATGATTTTTTCTGAATCCCGTTCCCAGGGTGCGGAGCGTGAGGAGCCGACCAATCAGCGAGTTGCATATATTAGCGTGATAGACTGTAGGGTTTCAGGAAAAACGAATGTATAAATCAAACACACCGCCAATGTGCGGCGCCGCGCTTTCGCTAAAATTATTACTTTTAAAATAATTTACAAAATATTTAGGAACGCCAAGCCGAACAGATGGCTGATGCGTGTAAACGATTGGAGACGGTCAGTGTGGCGCGAGAGGTGAGCGGAAAGATTTCGAGTTTTTTGTATCAATTCTTCAATATCAATTGTATCAAGTTTTTTGTATCAATTGTATTAATCAAGTTTTTCGATATCAATTAATTGCACACGTACTCGATGGTGCACCACTTTGTGGAGCGAAAATTCTTTCAATACAAACGACGTATTGCTTTCGGGTCTCCGTACGATATGCTGTTCGCACAGTTTTATCGGAGTTTCTTGCTTTTTGCGAAATAAATTGAACGAATGAATGAATGAATCCTTTCCCGGTCGTTTTTACCATATGCTAATTACACAGAACAGACGATCCGATCTGACTAAATTCGATGGACAGGTAAAATTGGCTGGGCAGGTATCTCTCTGCTTTTAATGTCCATCGCACTGACAGCCAGGCGGTATGCCAAACCGCAAAATTTTTATTTATTTATTTTAAATTTGATTCAAATTTCAGGGGGAACTCCGCGACTTGCAGTCGAAGATCGATCAACTGCAGTCGGAGCGAGACGAGCTCAGTAAACAGATTCGCACGGCTTCCGTGGCGAAAAAGTGAGTTTTTTTTTTAATTTTTTGTTTTTGACTGTAGCCATTCAGCCATTTTCACACAAACCGGTGCCTTGCGGGTTTTTCCTGCAACGGTGGCTGAACAATCTACGATAACCGATGCCAGCTTCTGAGTCCTACGCTGTCTTGGGAACACAGACTTGAGTTCGATTTCAGTTTCGTTGGCTTTCGGTACTCCTGGCCTTTCGTTCTTTTTGGCGATATCATTCACTATCGTGGCCTGGGGGCAGCGCGTTGGACTCTTGTGTGTGCGTTTGGGAGATCGAGCCCCGCCGAGTGGTGTATAGCCATTTTATGGCAGAAAACTCGATGGGCACCCTATTCGTCGGCGTTCTGTACCCATTTCTGGGTTAGCCCTGGCTGAAAACATTGCCTAAAATCCTGAACAACAACAATACTCACTAGAGCCGTGCACTGGCAGTGAAACGTTTAGTCACTCGTGAAATTCTCCCACCTTTTTCAACAATTTCGCACCACTTTTTTGTTTAAGTTTCCCGCCACCTTTTTTCAAATTTCGCGCCACTTTTCCGCCAGACTGAGCGAACAGCGCCGCCAACGTCTGCAGGAGCTGGAGCGTCAGCTGGCGGAGTCACGCAAGAAAATGCAGGAGTTGAAGTCGCTCGAGAAAATGAAGACCGAAAACACGAAGGAGATCGGCAAACTGCGCGACGAGATCATGGTTGGTGGTGGCTTTTTTGGTAAAAATCTTGTTGTTGTTTATTGCCCAACAGGTGGGGGGAAAGCTAGTGACGCAATTTGGCCGATCGAGCGGGCTCGGTCGGGTGCGGACGCTGTGTAGCAGCTGGTAAAACTCGGTGGGTGCAACGTCGAAATCCAGTTGCTCTCTGGCTTTTACTGAGATCCACAGTAGGTTTGTATGAACCTGTCACTTTTTCTCGGAATACGGAGCAAACGAAACTTTTGAATCACAACACAACTGAGAAGGTCAAATGTTTCGGATGTCGGTTCCATCATCCAACACGCCATCTGTGTCTTGAGTAGGTTTTCTTGCAACTCCGGTCCCGTTCTTTCTTTTTCTCGTGAGCTCTGTATTCTGCGAAACAAAGTGACAGGTTTAAACGAACATCCTGTACCTGCTATTCTTGACTGCTGCTGCTAAGGTGTTCGAATTCATCATGTTCCGCAGTCATCACAGACAGACAAACAAGAACACATTCAAAGGTGCGTTGTCGCGTTGTGTGTGCCTGTGTGTTCATTAATGTGTGTGTCTCTGTGCGTTTGTTTTTGAGTGTGCATGTACGAAATACCGAGGGCCTCAGCAGTGGCATTAATACGGTTGGTGTGGGCCAATTATTTAGTGTTTCATGTAGTCCTCTCCTCCTAGTGCTACAGACTGTCAGAAACAAACGCGCATGTTGACGCGCTGTGTGTCCGTGTTCGTTTGTGTCTGTGCAACATTACCCGTGCTCTTCAATGATAAAAGAGTGCACCACATTGGCACTGTTATAACGCCCATTACAGGGTCTGCGTCAAATCCGCGTTCGTCTGGTGAAGGAGTTGCGTGCCGAGTCGATCAAGTACCAACAGTGGAGGCAACGCTGTGAGCGCGAGATCAATCAGCTGAAACAGAAGGTGGCTGAGAACGTTGGAATGTGGAATGTTGCAACGTTGGATTGCAGTGTGAAATGCAACAGAAAAAGTGTGGTCTTAAGAGCAACCACTGGTTTGCGCGTGTGGTTCTTCAGTGAGATAGTGATTGACAAACACACTGGCACGCATGGATGCATCTTGACAATAGTCGAAATATAAATTAGTGATCGACAAACATACTGGCACGCATGGATGCATTTTGACAATAGTCGAACTATAAATTATAGGCTGTCAGCTGATTGGCTGATGGTCACGCGATACATGCGTGACGTGACGTCACGTGATACATACAACTTATTCTGTGCAGGACAAGACTGCACCTCCACAGCAATACCTGCACAGAAAGCATGCATGCATCACGTGATCAATTTACGAGTTCTACTGAAAAAAAATCACGTCATCCGATGTTCTGTTGCGACTGTCCAGGAACGAAAGCAGCAGTTCGAGGCGCAAAAGCAGGCGCGAAATTACGACCAGCAACTGCACGTATTCCGGCGCAAATATGAGGAGGTTGGTTGGTGTGCATGTGGATTCGTTTTTTTTTTGCTGCTTTGTCTCCGTTCCGGTTTCAGAAAAAACGGATAGTACTAAGCCCTGGTGTTCATTGAAAGTCTATTTTTTCAAACGTGTCTGACCGAAATGACGTCAGACAAGCCCAACGAACTGAACGGTCAGTTTTGTCTGATCACTTCCGCATAAAAAAGTGAATCCAGCTGAAATAATCCAGCTGAAATTTTAGTGCCGTAACTTGGCAGGCGAGCGCGTTTACAGTAAAATGACGTCATTTCCCTCTGACACATATGAATAATCCAATCCTACAATGCAATAATAGATTCGGACGGGAGCGTCCTGTCGTTGGAAGCCCAAATGTCGTGTCGCAACGACTTTTTTCAATTGTGTAATTTTTGATAATTTGTGATTTTTTAAATTTTTTTATCTGCGATCTTTTAAACCAGACAAGCAAGGCGAAAACACCATTTAGTTTTTTTTGTGCGCACTGATCGTGTCCGTAATGCATTACGATAGCACACACGACACGATTTCTAAATCGCGTGGCATTTTGAAGTGTCGTGTCCGTGCGTACGCATAAAAAACTAATTGCTAAATCCCCCTTCAGCCGAAGGCCATTTCGTTTCTCGATTCGTTTCTTCTTTTCCAGGCCGTCTCGTGCAACCGTCGCCTCCAGCAGCAGCTGCAACGCCAGGAGATCGCGCGCACGCGCAAGTTCACCGATCAGGATCTGGACAAACTGAACAAGGAGGTCAAGGTCGGTGGCACTGGCTGGAGTCAGTCAGTCAGTCCAGTTTTATTCTGCAGTGCACGGTTTGTTTGTTGTTGGCGTCGTCACAGGAAATTTTGTGACTGTTTGTGGTCGTTCGTTATCGCCTTCGAGCGCGTTGAGTTGAAATATATTGAGAATTGGTTGTTTGTAAATCGGTTTTTTGGTCATCGAATTTCTCCTGCATGAGTGGTCCGTATTTCGCTTCGTGGCCTTGAAATTAGCACTTTAGAAAACAACAAATGATTCCTCGGGTCCAAAAATCCATTTGACGATAGGATAATTTTGTCTTCCAAACTCGATCCCGATTTTTTTCATTCAAAGGTGCGTTTGTTACTGTTTGCGAAAAAGTGACAGGTTTATTCGGACATACATTATACAGTCGAACTCCAAATTATGGACAATCACCAGCTGATTGGTTGGTGATCACGTGACGCATGCTTGGTGCATTGCTGTGTGGTGCGGGCGGAGTCTGTTCTGCACAGAACGCATGCTGTACGTGATCACCACCCAGCCAATCAGCTGATTGCCTATAATTTCGAGTTCGACTGTAGAACACCGTCGCCAGCCGCACAAAAATGCAACACTCGACACAAAACCCGGTTTTTCAAATCCAACCCCTTGACGTTCGTCTTCAGCTGTACCTCGAGCAAGAGTTCGGTCTCGCAACGAACACGGAGGAGGCACGTTTGCATCTGGACTCGCTGATCGACCAACGACGCAATCTGACCCGCCAACAGAAGCGCGCACAGCGTCAGCTGGACACCTTGGCCAACAGTGAACAGCAGCCACCTCCTAAGGTAGCCCTATTTTTCCGTCCGGTTCTGCGACTCGATGCGTTTTTTTTACTGTTTACGCACGCGTGGAATGGATATCAGTTTTACGCATGCTCGATGCAATTGCCCAACGCCCGAGTGACTCGGGTGGAACTGTAAATCGTGCGTGAAAAGCTGATTGGCTGCTTTTGGGTTTATTTGGAATTTATCCTTTATCCAGCATTTTGAAACAAAAACTTTTCCATTGCAGAAACGTTCATCGTCGTCGTCCGTTGACAAACCGGATCAATCCATACAAAGTCAACAGGTGATCGTCAAAAACTTGCAACAGGAGATTGAGCTTTGGTTGGTGGATTCAGAATTTTGATTAGTGTCATTTGTGAATGTGGATTTTGTTTTTGTTTGCTGTGCCGCATTTTTGCCCGGCCATGTGGAGGACGAGCATTACGTCCATGTGTGCTGTGTTTGTGACACGTTAACCCACTAGCAGACAAACACACTGGCACACACTTGCTGTGACAATACAGTGGCGCTCTTGCGATTGCGACAAATATGTGTGGTGTTGCTTGTGTGTTTGTTTGGTAGCCGTGCAGAGGTGCAGCTTCGAGACACTTTGTTCCTTCCATCAACCAATGGAATCATTTTGCGAAAAATAGGAAACTCCGATAAAACGGTATGAACGGTACACGGAGACCCATGTTGGGCACACACAAAAATCACAAAAACAATGCTCTTTTATTTTGTTCCCGAGACTCAATACGCGCATAGATAGGTAAACAGTTCCATGTATGACCCGGGAATTCAAAATTGGCAAAGTGATCCGAGTCCCCTAAATAGGACCGAGTCGGTGTCACTTAGGAGGCAACTTTGAACTGCTACAAAGACCTGAAACTAGCTTCCTGTTTACGCCTTCAAACGCATTGAGTCGCAGAACCCAAAAAATCCCACTTTTTTCTGGTTATTTTTCTGCAGCACGGCCGAAATCAGCGAACTCCAGTCGCGCGTCGCCTCGTTTGACTCGGAGGTGAAGGAGGACCAGCGCTGGGCGTCGATTCGCACGATCGTCCACGCGAAGTGCGCCCTGAAGCAGCTGTTTGAATTGGTCGGTCCGAGCTTGGTGAAATGGTTACTTGCATTCGAATTTGTTGCTCGATTCAATCATCAAATTCAATCAACGCTGTCATTTGTCACCGCTGGTGGCCTGGGTGGTAGCGCGTTAGAAGACCTCGGGATCGAGCCCCGTCCGAGGGGTGTGTCGGCACTTAATGACAGAGAAACCTCAATGGGCGACCTACTCGACGGCCTTCTGTACTCTATTCTGGGCCAGCCCTGGCTAAAAAAACATCGCCTAAACATCCCCAAACAACAACAACATCATTCGGAGCCCGTCGTTTTTCTCTATTCCAGGCGGTTGAAGAGCGCGTGACCACACTCGGCCTGAAGGAGCGTCTCTCGGAGCTGGAGGCGCGCGTCGACGAGCTCTGTACGGCCAACAACGAGCAAACGCGGACGCTGCACGCGCACGAACGTCAGGCGGCCAAGGAGCGAGCGGCGCGCACGAAGCAACTCGAGCAGCTCAAGGGCGACTACCAGAAAACGGTGCGCGATGGCGGTTTGACTTGACATGCCGTAAAATCTTGCATTTAAGGTCTCCTGATATGAATTTAAAAATCAAATTTTTTTGAAAAGAGTGAAATTTTGTGCGACAACCTTATAAGTGGGAGGAGGTCTTATAAAGCGAAGATATGGAATTTCAGGTCTTAAAAACGGGGTGGCATTTCGACCAAATCAAAATTTTGGTTCTCCGCCGTGTGACACTCCGCCCACTGTTCGGTGGGGTCTTATAAGTGGGAGGAACTTTATATGCAAGACTTTACGGTATTTCGGCGGTTTGCCATTCGCGCGGCTGTTTTTCATTCGTGTCTTCGTCTTGAACAATTTGCGAAAAGCGCGGCGGTCCCTCTCGGCCGTTTCACAGAAGAACACAAACCCGCATTTCTTTTCCAATGCTTGCCGTTTTTTTTCATTTCAACTTTTTTTTGTCACAGACCTCGTTCCTGCTCGCGCAGCTCAGCGTCGCCGTACAGGGCGGCTCGCTGGACAGCGCCGCGTTGGACAAGATGCACCGACTGAAAGAGTCGCTGCCGGACTTTGACGAACTGCAGAGCTTGTATCGGGCGCTCGACGAGAAGACAGCCGAGAATCAGAGCTTGTCTTCGGTATGCGGCGATTTGGTAAAATTTGAATTTTTAAAGAAAAAAACTAAAAAACGGTTTTTTCGAAAAAAACGGTTTTGTTTCCTATGTTAACCCGAATATCGATAAACGTTCAAGGCCCGTTTTTGTGTTTGCGCGTTTGTTTTAAACACGCGGTCACACACACAAACGCACTATTATTACTTTTCTTCTGGTCTTGCGACTCAATTCACGCATGGAAATGCTGATTGAATTGATGTTTCATGCTTGACGCGGCAATTCGAAACTTCCCATCCTGGCAATACAAGTCTTTTTTGATTGAAAAAAATGTTGAATTTTTATTTTTCACCTTTGCAGCAGCTGAGTCGCGCCGCGCCGAAGGCTCGTCTGTTTCGACGGATTTTATCGACCTCCAACATTCACGATCCGCTGCCAGCGACGGCGGCGCCCTTGCCCATTCAAAAGGTTGTGTTGTGATGCATTTGTAGTGCACCCATCGATCGATACGAAAAGCTGAACGGACGAAACGGTAGAGTGGTTTCTGTACCCCATTCGACCGTGTGCTGCAAGCTGGGGCGCCTGTGGTCATGCGGTGCGCATGTGTGACGGCAAGTTTTGCACCGACTACCAACAGCACATGCCAACACACCGTCGAACTGGCATGTATAGGTTGCACTCGCTGCGTACAGTCGAACTCTAATTTGTAAGAAATCAGCTGATTGGTTGGTTGTCACGTGATGCATGCTGTCTGTGCAGGCATTGCTGTGGGGGCGGAGTTTGGTTTGCACAGAATGCATACGTACCGTAGTCCCAACCAATCAGCTGATTCCCTATAATTTCGAGTTTTCGACTGTATAAAACCGTGCGCACGTGTCACTGATTTGAAATCTCTCTTTTTCAAGACGCGCAGTAGTCGCCTGTCGAAGCCGCCCATTCGCTACGGAACGATGACGACGATGTCGCCGGTGTTGGACGACAGTCAGGAAGATGAGCGACAGAGTGAGCCCGATACGAACGCTCACCAGGTTGGACACGCTGTTAACTTTAGAACAGGTACAACTAGCTGATTGGTTGGCGAGCACGTAGTGCACTCTGTGCAGTGCAAACTCCGCCTCCACTCCACGGCGATGCCTGCGCAGAATACATGCATCACACAAGACGTGTGTGCAGCCGACCAATCAGCTAGTTGTATACCATTTACACATTGACTGTATTTGCTTTCTAACCATTGCTTCGTGGTAGAAGTCGAGTTATGTCCAGTCTAATCTCAATGACATATCCAACTAGCTGATTGGTTGATGCATGCATTCTGCGCTCGAATTGCTGAGAATTGCGGAGTTCGGATTGCTCAGAATGCATGCTTGCATCACGTGACCTCCAACCAATCAGCTAGTTGGATATGTTATAGAGTTAGACTGTAACAATAAAGCAGATTCACCGCTGCTCCACCTTGGTCTGCCACTCACATAATTTTACTCCAATCAACACAATCAATCAATACACTCGTCATCATTCGATTCCATCCATTCCAATTATAGGCGAGCAACGACTCTGCTGAAAGCAACCGCCCGTCTAGCGCTTCCGGGGGCCGTCTCCCCGCCGCGAATCTCCGCCCACCGCAGGACGTCGACTCTGACCCAGACGATCACACCTACGTTTTGACGCCGCTTCGCTTGCGCGCTGAACGGGCCGCTGCGAAACAGGCCAACAGGGACGGAAGTAGACCAGTGGGCAGACGGGTAGGGACAGATGCAGATGGGAGATTGTTTTTCTGTTTACAGTCTATCTCGCTAATATATGCAACTAGCTGATTGGTTGGTCATAGCAAATCTCAGCCCTGACTGGTTGATCATGAGCAGTTCTCAGCGCTGATTGGTTATTCATGAGCATTTCTTGGTTGGTCATCATGTCATGTTGCATATATTTTTTAGATGGACTGTACATGAACTTACAGTTGACCTTGAAAATATATGCAACATGACGTGATGACCAACCAATCAGCTAGTTGCATATATTAGCGAGCTAGACTGTAGCTGAGCATTATTAGAGCATTTCGCGATTCAGCGATCACGATCACTCTGAAGGCGCCAAACTTTTGGTAGCGCTTCTTTCGTTTATCAATCCGCTCATGTGAGTACAACAGCCTGAAAGCCGTGCGCTGTTTCCATTGGACCTGGACACCAGTGATTCGAGTCGCATTTTTGGCCCGCAGCGGCAGCGCATTCAATCCAAAAGCAATTGCAAAATCGCTGCTTCTATTCCCGTTAATGTTTCTGCTTCAGCAGTCAAAGCGAAAGTCAGCAATGGACTCAGCCGACGGCGAGACGCTGAATGAAAGTGGTGACAAAAAACGCGCACCCCAGCGGAATGCTGACGCCAGTGAAACGTCAATCGATTCGCAGGTTAGCGGATCGAACGTCAAGACTTGCAGAGAGGTGACGTTGTCGAGTAGACCGAGACAGTGCTGGAGCTATTGGATGGTAAGAAGACGGTGGTGGTGGTGATTGATTGAATGAGCATGCAAATTCATTGATTGGTTCGTGGACGTTTAGTTTCTTCAAGGCCAATTCATGCACGACGTGTGTATATCCGACACGTCACATCACGGCACGTCATGTATGAATCCGTCTGTAAACGAGCACGTGTTCGAAAGATAACGTGACGTGTCGTATTATTGTTTTTTGCTCCATGAATGAGACTTGACGTGACGTGCCGGATAAATTTTGTGTGCATGAATTGGCCTTGAGCCATCCACGTCACACAGCACCATTCTTGGTTAAAATTTTCGTTTTGTTCTGGTTTTGTTTGCATGTTTGTTTTGGGGATGTGAGTTTTCGAGTAGACCGAGGCAATGCTGGAGCTGTTGGCTGGTAAGAAAAGAAGACAATGGTGGTGGTTTTATTGGGAATGAGCATGCATTGGTTCGTTTACATTTGTTCTGGTTTCGTTTGCATGTTTGTTTGGGGATGTGAGTTTTCGAGTAGACCGAGTGCTGGAGCTATTGGATAGTAAGAAAACGGTGGTGGTGGTGGGATTGCGAATGGGCCTGCAAACTGATTGGTTCGTTTACGTTTTTGTCGCTGCTATCCGCGGCCGTAGGCACACAGCACCATTCTTCGTTTCATTTTGGTTCGAGTTTGGCGTATCACTTTATCACTTTTTGTTGTCCGCACTTGTCTTGCAGCGCATATTCATTTTGATTGCAACGTTTTTTTGCTCGTCACTGTTGATGGAAAAACAGAAAAAAACTTCAACGGCTTTACGAAATCGTTTCAGAACCAACTGGACACCACGTTCAACGTGCACGCCAGTTCGACGACCGATGAGAATGTGTCACTGTCACCGGATGCCGGCCCGTCTAAGAAGATCATTTCAAGTTCGATTGAGACGAGACGAGACGAGAACAACACGAAAATGCCCGCGGTGAAACGAGCCCGCTCGGAATTGGCGAAGGATAGAGGTTCCTTACAAAATGCAGTTTGTTTCGTCAAACCTGTCAGATTTTGTCATGGAATACAGACGCGAGAAACTTTTAAAATTTTTTTTAACAAGTATGTTTATTCAACCGGATCAGGTTCAGCTGGAATCAAAGAATCCTGTTTGTGGCTGCATTATGTCTTCCCCGTTTCAAGCCGATTTCGTTCCATCTTCTTTCGTGGAACTTTGTCTGTAGTCTGCAAAAACATATGGGAGGTTCAAAGAAACGTACCAAATTTACTGGAAAATAAATACGATAATGTGCCCCCAACTGCAGTTGGTTTAAGAGGGATTTAGCTGGTAGTTTTTCGTGCGTATGTGCGCACGGACACGACACTTCCGTGATCGTCATCATTAAAATGCAGGAAACGTTTTGTTTTGTGCGTTTTTTTCTGTCAAACTTCGAATCTTCAAACGCAAAACTTCAGGCATCAATCGAAAAACGGATGAAAATCGCACGGCGGTCGGCGACGGACACGAGAAGCAAACGAACGAACTCGACGACAGCGAAGAGGTTTGCAGTGTGGCTTTTTTGTTGCTGATCTTGACTGAAGAGCGGACTCTGAAGAATCAACCAAATTGTGGGCTGGTTCTCTCTGGCCTGGCCAACGTCATATGCAGATGAGGGGTGGCCTCATCAGTGATGTGCATCTCTTGAACCACGTGAATACAAAACTTGAGCACAAACTTAATCGTATAAAATACAATATAAACAGCCCAATTTTGTGTCCAGTTCTCAGTATCACCGATTTTTTTAAACACATGGTTCTTCGTGCTATTCTGTTTATTCTCTGTCCCTTACACACACGATTGAAAAAAAACAATCAGTCATTCTTTAAATAAAAGACAACTCCTGGTCTGCAACTGGTCTCACCTTGATTGAGAAGACAAGGAGTGTCTCATTTACTCGGCCATACTGCACCGCACCGAGGCCACCCGCAAGAAAGCAACGAACATTTTTTTCGTGTTTAGATCGACAGCTACGTGTCGCCGGCGCGTCGAGGCGGCATTCTGGCGATGAAAACGAAAACGCCCGTGTTGAAGTTTTTCAAATCGCCGTTCCGTGAATGATGCCCGATTTCTTTCTACTTTTTTTAAATTTTAATTTTATTTTAATTTTAGTGCGGAGCGCTGTTTGTTTGTTTTTTGATCCTATCTGACCCTGGAACTTTTTTTATAGTTTTGTGTTTGTTCAGTCGTACAGCCGGTATATTTCTCCGCATTGTTTTTTATTGTAGATTGTGGTCAGTGTTTGTCACCAGTTAGAATTCTTCGGTTTTTTTCTTCACTTGTCGTCTCTTTTTTGCTTTCTTTGTCGTTTTTTTTTTGAGGCACCGCCTGCATTGGCGTTTTTTGAGGCACCGTCTGCATTGGCGTGAACTTTGTTTGTTTGTTTGTCTTGTTCTCATTTCTTTTGGTGCTTGATGCTGTTTTTAGGACTGTTTGGTGGTTGTTCCTTACAGGTTCTTTTTTCAACTGCCCAGTTTTTGAGCTCTGGTTTTTTTTACTATGCCGATTTTTTGTACCATTTTGGTGAATTCGAGGTTTTTTGATTTTCGCTTTTCGTTTTGTTTTGCGGAAATGCGGGATTTTTTTCTAACACTAATTTTGAAGTCAGTAGTCGCCAATTTTTGTCCGTTTTCTTGTCTTGCTGAGGTATTTATTTGCGTTTCCACCGCTTTTTATACAAAGTGGTCGTTTTGGTTTTAAGAAGTGGGAGCTTTCCAGAAAATCAGTGATTTGGTTTTTTTGTATGTTTTCTTTTGCAATTTGAATAAATGAAAGCAACAACAGCAACAAAAACTGCCAATTGCTTTTTTATTTCGTTGTGCTTCACACTGGTTGATTGAATATTCACATTGTTTTTTATCTGGTGCTGTTTTGAACTGTCGTCGCTTCCTTTTGGCAACAAACATATTAGTTTTGAAGTTTTTGATAAGTTTATTTCACTGATTTCACCACTGTTTGTGGTTTTGTTCTCACGTTTTTCGTTTATTACTTGCCAAGAGTGTGTTTTTTGACTTGCTATGCTGTTTGGTGCAATGAGTTGTAAGTTTCTTTTACACATTTTCGTGAACGTTGTCTTTGATTTTTTACGAATCCCCACCCATCCTTGCTTATCGGATAGTTTTCAACGTTTGCACGGTCGAACTCTAAATTATGGTTTGCGATCACGTGATGCATGCTTTCTGTGTAGGACAAACTCCGCCTCCACAGCAACGCCTCCACACTAAAACTATGCGTCACGTGATCGCCAGCCAATCATCTCATAGCCCATGATTCACAGTTCGACCGCAGTAGTCGCTTCGGGTCGGAGTTCAGTTTTTCTATCCTAAAATACAACAAACCGAGATGAATAAAATTCAGTCATTTGAACTGTGGTGTGGGTTTGATTTTCGAATTATGAGACTGAACATGTTCAAACATGTCCTAGTATTGGTCGTTGCGTCGTAACAAAATGTGATGTTTCAGAGAAAAGCATGTGAAATCCGCCAGTTTTACTGGTTTTCAGACGTTTTTTTGGCTTCTTTAACCGAAAAAACGCAACGGGCCTTCAAGAAATGTCTGATAAAACGAACGCGAAAATTACGTTTGGCGGTTCGATCACAGGACTGAACGAAACTGAGGCCGAACTGACAGATGATACCTTTTCTGTCGGTCGTTCACCAGGTATTCGGGGGGGGGGGGGGGGTCAATTTGTTTTTTAATGATACACGCTGATTGGTCGCATGCCTGAGTTTGTTTTGTTGTTGGTGGTTCTGCGACTCAATATTAACGCGTAGAAAGTAGTCTGTTTCATGATCAAGCATCTCGAACTCGAACTTCGTCTTAAGTGACCCGGTGGTCCCTGAGATCCCAACAGGTCAGGTCCCAACAGATCAAACTGAAGATTTTTGGAATCGTTTTTCCAGTGTGCAATTTCGTCATCGACGGAAATCGCCTGATTTCTGCGAAACACGTTGAATTGCAGCGTGGCTCCGAGGGCAGCGTTTTTCTGGTGGATTTCAGGTGAAGTGAAGAGTAACAAGATGGTGCACGGTAACAAACAAACGCACTGGCACGACGGGGCGTTTGTGTGCCGGTGTGCTTGTCGGCTGCCTGCTGATTTCCGTTTCCGTTTTATTGCGCTTTGATTTTGCTTGAAACCTTTTGATAAAGCATGTTTCCCACTGGCCAAGCGGCAATTTCGTTCCTGAATGATACGGAAAAAAATGAACGACCTCTGCAAAGCAAGCCTTTATTTTGCCATGAAAAAGATCAAGTGTGTCTGTGTGTCCACTCACGTCGCAATAATTCCCAGTCTCACTCAAATAGTTCTGGAAAAAAGTTCAGAAACTTAATTGTGTGTCAATTGTGACGTTTTTTTAATGAACTGATTCCTCGTGTTTTCATCCTTTGCACACGATTGGGAAACAACAATTTCGTTCCTTGCATACACGATTGGAAAAAACCGGAAGCAAAAAATTGACAATCCCTAATGAGACTGTTTTTCCTGTCCTCCATTCAGCACGAACGGCACGATTCTGAACGGAGTGCGTCGGTTGAAACGCGGAGAGCAGGCGATTTTGAACGACGGCGACGTTGTCTATCTCGTCAAAAAGAAACGACACGCACACGAGGGTGTGGAATTTTGAGTTCTGCCGAGTTTCCATTTTATAGGGACATCATTCATGAAATCGTTGTTGTTGTTGGGAATTTTTTAGCCAGGGCTAACCCAGTAATGCGTGCAGAGAATGAACGCCTTTGAGCGGTCTGTCTATGAACACGAGACTTTGACCGAACGGTTTTTTATCTAAGCGCACATGCATTCCGTCGCAGAGAACCAAAATGAGGATAATAACTTCCAGTTAATCGACACTCTTCGCTTCAAAACGTGTATTTTTGTGTTTGAAAACCGCCTTTTTTTCTTCAGACATCTATTTCACATTCCACGAACCGCCACAAGAAGAGGCGAAGTCGCTGCAAAATTCCAACGACGAACCTCACCACCGACAGCCAATCGCCGATCAGACATTACGCTATTCGCCTGATGTATCAGGGGAGGACGACGAGGAAGACGAGGAGATGAATCGAAGCACGCCAGAGATCGCAGCGTCTGAAGCCAGTCACGAATTGAATGAAGACACGCTCGCAGTGGCGGAGGTTGTTTTGGGTGGTTGGACTTTTGGGAAAGATTTGTGCCGCCACGTTTTTCGAAAAATAAGCTTCTCGAAAAAAATCGTGTTCAATCTCACTGTTCGCCGCTGATTGGCTGCTCATTTTTGAACGGGCGGCGCCGACTAGCAATGGCTGTTCATTTTGAGCGACTGAAGACTTTGTCTTTGTTGTTGTTGTTGTTGCGGCTGGCGAGTGTTCTTGTCTCCCATATCAGCTCGGCGTTTCACGCGAGACCTGCTCGGCAGCGCCCCTTGTGCTGGTTTTTCATGCGAGCTCCGCGAAGGTGGTACATGCGTTTGGCGCCGCCACCGCGGTTCTCACGCTGGCGCTTCCTCAGAGTGGAAGTGGCGGTTTCGGTTGCAAATACCAGCACCTTGGCTTTGCCGCTCCGGGATCCGGCAAAGAACAACAACAAAAGCCAATCCGCTCCGCCTCCAACGGAGGCGCGCATCATCCTACAGTCTGACTCTATAGCATATCCAACTAGCTGATTGGTTGATGCGTGCATTCTGCGCATGAATTGCTGTGGAGGCGGAGTGTGGTTTTGCACAGAATCCATGCATCACGTGACCTCCAACCAATCAGCTAGTTGGATATGTTATAGAGTTAGACTTACAGTCTAACTCTATAAAACCGCTGGTCATCTGCCTTGTTCTGCCACTGACCTATTTTACATTTTGGTTTGTAGTTCTATTTTCCATTTCCAGACGCTGCCAATCGAACACAGCACCGACAATGTCGACAGTGAACGTGACTCGACCATTGAAGGGGATGACGCGGCGTTTGCACCGCCCCTCGCGAAGCAACCGCGCGTCATGCGAGTTCGCGATGAAATGCGCGAGATGGGACTGTTGCGGTCGAATCGGCCTACGGAGCATTCCGATCAGGTACACTGGCCATCTGTAAGTTGTATGCAACTACAGTCGAACTCTAAATTATAGGGAATCAGCTGATTGGCTGGTGGTCACGTGCATGCATGCTTTCTGCGCAGGCCAAACTCCGCCAATTTCCGCACAGAAAGCATGCGTCACGTTACCGAAGTGACCCGGCCCGATTCAGTGGGACTCGGGTCACTTTACCATCATGCATCAGAGATCACTTTGAATTCCCGCGTCATGCATTGAGTCTCGGAACCAAAACAAAAGATCATAAGCAGGCCGTGGCAGCGCACACGGACACTGCATCGGGTTCGACCAGTACAAGCGGTGACAGCAACGGGAACCAGAAACAATCGGTGAAAGAAGGCGTACCACAAAAACAACAGGAACAACAAGCATCATCACAACAACAGGAACAACAAGAATCATCACAACAACAGGAACATCAAGAATCATCACAACAACAGGAACATCAAGAATCATCACAACAGGAACAACAAGAATCTATATTATTAAATTTACAAAGTGTCTGTCTGTGGCACTTTTTTGCAATTTGAATTGGCGCCCTTTTTTGCTACTTAAGAAAACACCATCTCAATTTCTTTAACCTATTTTTTTATTAATGCCAGTTGAGATTGTTTTCTCAAAACGTCGCTCTTCATATAGCTGGAGTCATCATGATACTCTTTGGTCAACAGCGACAGTTCAGCACAGCATAGGCAAATGGAAGCGTGGCTGATCAAAACTTGATGATCGACTGGGAAAGATGTAACAAAACCGTCTTTGAAAAAAGTTTGAACTTTTTTGTTTTTAAAAATCGAGTTGCAAAACGCGCATCGACATCGGCATTGCAAGTTGCACTTTGGATTCAAAACAAGTAAATTTCATTGAAATTGATATACTCCATGTTTCATTTTCAAATTGGTTATGAGCGATAATTTCAACGTAACGCACGATGGGCAACTGGCAATTGTTGCTGCTCAAAGCTTGACGAGCGACTGCGAAAGATGTAACAAAACCGTCTCTGAAAAAAAGTTTTTTAATTGGGTCAAAATGGTATTTACCATTCATTTTCACTTTGCAAAATGTTTGGGTCATGTTGGGGTAAACGGGTAAAGAGGCAATGACTGCAAAACGAAATTATAAACGTCACTTTTTTGTTTCTTCTATTCATTTTCACTTTGCTAAAAAGGTTTGGCTTAGGTAAACGGGTAAAAGAAGCATTAGCTTTTTGAAACGGGTAATTGGAAAAAAACGTTAATTTTTATGTTTTTATTCAATCTTACTTCACATACAAAAAGGCTTGACTTAGGTTAGGGTGAACGGGGAAAAATAGCAAAATCATTAACTTCGCATTTTCACTTTACAAAAAGGCTTGGCTTAGGTAAACGGGTAAAAAAGCATTAGCCTTTTAAAACGGATAAATGAAAAAAAAACGTTTGTTTTCATATTTTTTATTCAATCTTACTTCACATACAAAAAGGCTTGCCTTCGGTTAGGGTAAACGGGTAAAAATAGCAAAATCATAAACTTCGCATTTTTTATTTATTATTGTATTAAAATATTGTATAGTAGGCGACTTCACGGCAGCACAAGGTAAATTTTCTACAGGGTTATTATTCAGTAAACGTTACTGTTTTTTCTTTCTAAGTCAATGCCACTTCACCAAAAAGGCTTGGCATTGATTAAGCCACATACGCTCGGGTCAATAGGCTAGTCATCACAACAGGAACAACAAGAATCATCACAACAGGAACAACAAGCATCATCACAACAACAGGAACAACAAGAATCATCACAACAGGAACAACAAGCATCATCACAGCAACAACACCACCGACACCAAGAACAACAACAAGAACAGGAAGACGATGAAAAAGAGTGCTCCCCTGAGCCGGACCTGCCGAGTCTACTGCCGGAGCCCGAGCCAGGGCAGCAGCAGGCGAAGGCAGAGGGGGGTGAACCAGAACAGGCCAGCGGCAGCAACAGCGACCGTGACTCGATGCGAGCTCAGTTGACCTGTTCGATCTGCTGCGAAATCATCCACGACTGCGCCAGGTTTGTCTCGCGTTTGCAGAGTGCTCTGGCTTGAACGCGAACCGTGTAGCCGCTGTTGTGTGGTGCGCTTGCGGCCATGCGGTGCGCATGCTTGCTTGATTATCGGTGCTATTATATATTTTTTTCGGTTCTGCGACTCAATACGGTTGCAAACGTGGAAAGGAAACCAGTTTCAATCTTTATGTGGTACTTCAAAATAGTCTAACTGGCCCGGCCGTATTTCGGGCCGTCGGATCGCTTTACCAATTTTGAATTCCCGCGTCATGCATATGAAACTGGTTACATATCTATGCGCGCATTGCGTAACGGGACCAAAATGAAAGATAATATAAATTATTTTGGTTGATTCGGCGCTATAAATTATTTTGGTTGTTTTTGTCCAATAAATTCTGTACTGCTGTAATCCCGGTTTCTAGCGCCATGCTGTTGCTACCAGTGCAGTGTGGTTTGCAACAACAAAACCTCTTACTTTCCAGCATCTCTCCGTGCAATCACAAGTTCTGCAGCGGCTGCTACTCGGAGTGGATGGCGAAGTCGAACAAGTGTCCCGTGGTGCGTTTGCTGATGACAAATGACCCATGATTTTGTGTCGCTCTAAATGAGATTTCCGGCGCCAGTTGTAAACGTGCTAGTCTGAAGTTCAATGCGCCATGTTTGCACACCGTCATGTTGCACAGACATGCACGCGCACATACAGTGGCGGCCAAAAGTGTTGGAACGCTGCGCGCGTGTTGCATCAGCCGTACAAACGCTATCATGAGAATTTTTGGGCAACGGGCAACGTTGGATTCCCGGGACACTTTTCGACCCAACGTTGCCCATAAATTCTTATAATAGCGTTTGTACGGCTGAGGTAACACGCGCGCAATACACAGCACACGCGCGCGCAGCGTTCCAACACTTTTGGCGCACATATACGATAGATACGTCCGTGTGTCTGTGCCAGTGTGTTTGTGCTTGCGACCGTGTCACAATGCTTACAGTCAACAACAATACGCTGTGCGGTATTCGCAACACAAACATCCTCCCAACGCACCAGTCTTAAGGCCCGTTTATACCTGAAGTATGCGCAGACGGCACGGCACGGCACGGCACTTTAGATGTCGTGTTATTGCATACTACCGCTCCTACCTGACGTATGCGCATACGGCACGGCACGGCACTTTAGATGTCGTGTTATTGCATACTTTTTTGCATCGACGTACGTCTGCATACGTCAGGTATGAACGGGCCTTCACACCAGTTTTTTGTTGTCAGTGCCGTCAAGCGTGCGTCACCGTCGCCCGCGACCACCAGTTCAATGCCGTCTTGCAGTCGTATCTGGCCGCGCATCCAGGTTTGGTGGCTTGCGTCTGTTTTCATTTGTAACGTATCATCTTATTGTGGGTATTATCTTTTGTTTTGGTGTCGACACTCAATGCGCGCATCAGTAGGTAAACAACTTGATGCGGGAATTCAAAATTTGCAAAGTGATTCGAGTTCCCTAAATAGGCTGAGTCACTCGGGCTGTGAAACTAGTTTCCTTTCGATGTAGCAGAGCCTAAAAAATTGATAATAGCATGCAGCACAAAATCAGCAATCCTTATTGTCACTTCCCTGCACTGGATGTGCGCGCGACACTAATGTTGGTTGACGCATTGCGCAGTATTTTAGAGTGCTTCAATATGAATCGGTTTTTGTGGACCTGAGCGAAATCTTCTTGTCTCATCAAAAACATCTTTGATATTGCGAAATTCGGCTGGTTCATTAAACTCCGGAATTGAAAAAAAAAATAAACTTTTGTTTAATTTTTTCAAACGTTTTTTTGAAATTTTCAGACGCGAAGCGTTCCGCATCTGAGGTCGCCGAATTGGACGCGAAAAACAAAATCAAGACCGATGTCATGACGCCGGTTAAGTGGTTTGGTGTTTTTTTTGATTTGCTGATCATGCAAAGGTTCTGGTCTGAAGACACACCGTGCACTCTGTTAGTTATGACACCGTAAATAATAAAGGCACTAACATAATTGTTTCGCTGTGTACCCAGCTTGCTGGTTTTTCTAACTTGTGGTTCCTTGCGCATTAGCCTGACGCTTGAAGGCGCCGAAAAATACAGAACAGAACAGTCCTGCACAGACGAACACACGATCGTTCGCACTGTATATGTGCCAGTGTGTTTGTTTGTGACTGTGTTTATAGTGGAGTGTCTGACTGACACCGCAACTGTTGGGCACACTATTTTTTTACGGCTTTGCAAAACACACTGGCGACTTTCGACACGTGTCAGTTTGCAAAAGTCGCCAAAACTTCCGACAGTCGCGTGAAACAGCACTGGCATTGTCCCGTTCACAAATGACAGTCAAGCAACTTTGGCAGATATGCGCTCACGCCCACTCCACGACGCAATCAAAGCGTGCTGCTGGGTTTCTGAGCACGGAACGATTCTTGAAAATAATCATTTCTCGTTGGTCTGTTTTTTTCAGAATTTCTCGTCGCTGAAAAATCGCTGCGCTCAATACGACGACGACAATGAAAGTGACGATGATTTTGGTGTGGGTGATTATGAGACGTCTGATGATTATGAAGAGAGTGACGATAGTGGAGAGGGGTTGCCGGGGTGAGTGGTGTTGGTTGGCAGATTTGGTCTGAGATTAAAGCTTTCTCGTTTGGTTCTACGACTCAATGCCTTTGCAGACGGTTGAATGGGAAATAATTTCATGTTGGATCCATCGAAACCATAAGGTACCAGACTCCGGCGGAAACGGGCAATACTGCCCCGAGCCCAATTTACCCTCGGCTCTGGAGGGAGCAGACCATTAGATCTTGTTGGTCACTTTTGTTTCGCCATTATTTGTGTATCTTGTCCGCAGTGGGGTTCGAACTTTCCACCCACAGAACGGCAGACGAAAGCCGTACACCTGCGCTACAGACGCGTCTCTTCGTGTCAATCACCGTTTGCCTCCATTCTCCATTGGCAGTTTCGACCGTGCCAGTCGTCTGTTCGTCTGCCGCCAGTGTCCCGGCCGCGGCGGGGCGGAGCGTGCGGCCTACCAATATCGCTGTCGACCGAATCAGAATCACTTTCTCTGTCAGTGCTGCCTGGAGCCGGTGCCTTCAGTGTCGTCGTCGTCGTCGTCGCAGCGTCATGCTTGTGCCAGTTCATCCACTAGCATTCATGCTAGTCACGAGGCTGGTCGCGCTGCTGACGCTGATCGACAGTCTGCCGCCAATCAGCAGTCGACCAGTCGCGCAGCGACAGCCAATCAGCGGACGGCGGAGGCGGCCGGTGCGGGTTGTTGGTTTTTTGGTTTTTTTGTCATTCTTATGGGTTCATTTGGGATGGCAGAATTTGGCACTGGCTTTTTCTCGTATTTCCTGACGCAAACGTGTCTTCTGTTCCTGACTTGATGTTTATCACCCCCACATAATTCATACAAACCACTACTGAGATTGGTGCATTTTTTGAACGTGTAGGTCCATCCGGCTGTAAATCATGGGCAGTCAGCTGATTGGGCGCGAGAAACTGGATCTCCTTCCTTGTGCACGTACAGTGTGACGAGCAGGGGATGGGGGGGGGGGGGGCACCGCGCTATGCGTCATCCTGGCGAAACCGCAAACAGCCGAACTTCACGTTTTGCTGGCCGAATTTTTTCATGTTTGCGCCAGAAACTGGATTTCCTTGTGCACACGAACAATGTGTGTGTCGAAGTAAACTCAATCATTGACGTTTTGTTCAGTTTTCTTTCGACTACACAGCGGCATGTGTTGCAACGTGCAAACACTGTTTCTTGCGGTTTCGCCTGGTAAGCGTATGCCGCGGGCCCCAGGCTCGTCAGTACGACAAGGTTTTGCCGACGACTTTGTTCATTTCAGTGCCCCCGCCGACCCAATGCACCATTTGTCGTCGTCAGTTCTGTCACCTCTATTGGCACTGTAATCGTGCTGCTTGCAACGGCTGTCTGAATCGATTCAAAGGTCTGCTTTTTTGTCTTCTTTGAATCACTGCGAATCATTGAGAATGGCACAAAGAAATATACAGTTTGGCAGAATAAATGAGACAGTCCTTGTATTGTACGTCAAGGCGGGATCAGTCGCAATTGATGACGTGTTCCGTGCGACTCCTCCCCCCTCCCCCCCCCGGTTATTAATCCTATATTTTGAGTTTGAGTTGCCACGCATAACTAAGGTTATGAAACAACGTTTTCTTTCCACGTTCGCCACACAAACGCATTGTTGAGCGACCAGAGCCCGATGAAAATTGAATAATAACAATCAGCTATTGTATTATTTCGAGTTTTTCCGTTTCAAAAAGATGCGTTTTGTTGTTTCTCAGACATGAAATTCACAGAGGACACGATGCGCTGCCTGATCAACGAAGGCAACGAGTATGAGTCTCGGGTGCTGATCGTTAGTTGTACATATTTCAAGTTGGACCTTTTGCTAAACAAGTCGCCGCTCTTGTGGCCTGGTGGTAGCGCGTTAGACTGTTGTCCGTGCGTTCGGGGGATCGAGCCCCGCCCGAGAGGTGTATAGGCACTTAATGGCAGAGAAAACTCGATGGGCGTCCTACTCAATGGCGTTCTGTACGCTTCTCTGGGTTAGTCCTGGCTAAAAAAACATCGCCTAAATATTCCCAACAACAACAACGAACACACGACGTGATATTGACCGTGAGCGAACGGACAGTGATTTGGGCGATGTTTTTCTAACGCGAATAACGGCTAACGCCCAGAAAAGCAGCATCACAGCGAACAAACACGCCGTCAAGTGAGGCGTCCCCATTGATTTATTCAGTCATTAAGTGCCCATATCCACAACGCTCGGGCGGGGCTCGATCCCCCGAACCCAGGCCATTACAAGTGATTTCATTTTGCGTTCATGAATCATCATCATTGAATGACGTTGCTTCATTATTTTTTACCGTCATTCTCAGGACTACATCAGTGCTCCGGGTCGAAACCTCAGTACGGATGAATTTCTGGCGATTTGTCTGAAAAAGCTGTCGGCAGGTCAGGTCTGACCCTCCCAATCATTGTTGGGACTGTTCGGAAACGTGGTTTTTAACGGTTGTTGATGGTTTTTGTTCGGTTTTCCAAAAAAAGCGTCCGCATGTCGAAAAGATCGATCGACTCAAAAAACCAACGAAACACAATAATACGGCTTGGTCTTCCTGTTCGAAGGAAAGCCCTGTCTTGATTTTTGATCCAACAGCTAGCAAAGTAAAATCCACCCGGTAAACCCCCCCCGGAACTAAAGCCCAAGAAATTGAATTCCAGGTGATTTTCGACTGTCTCAGAGCACCAGTTCAGTCACTCCAGAAACAGTGCTCTGCTACGGCTGCGCGGTGCGTCAGTTTGCCGTGTTGGCGTATCAGTTTCGCGCGGCAATACCGCGTGACGAATTGCCCGGTTGGTTCGTCGTGCTTTGATTGGTATTCGTTGATTGCCTGATTGAGTGATTGGGTGATTCATTGAGTTATTGATTGATTGATTGGCTCATTCATTCATTCATTCATTGCGTTATTGATTGGTTGGGCGATTCATTGATTTGTTGAGTGAGTTTATTAGTTCGTAGATAGACTTGTGAGATAGTAGCGATTTACTGGACTGTGGAGAACAGAGAAAGGATCACCTTATATAAAAGATCACGGATAAGCACAGCCAGATAATTGCTATAATCGCCGATTGGTTGGTTGGCTGATTAATTGATTGATTGATTGATTGATTGATTGATTGATTGATTGATTGATTGATTGATTGATTGATTGATTGATTGATTGATTGATTGATTGATTCACTTTGCACTTTTCAGCTGAAGTGACGGCGCGCACCGACTGCTGGTGGGGCAAAAACTGTCGCACCCAGCGCTGCCGTTCCGACCACGCACGGTCTGTTGTTTGAAACTGCACTTTTTGTAATTGTTTGTTGTTCAAACTGAATTTTCGCAAGTCCGGTCTGCACGTGTGGTGATTGAAGAATAATAACTGTGATTGTCTGAAGAGTGAAGACCGTCTTGCGCTTACTGCACCCGTGATTTCATTCAATGGAACCGCAATTACAATCAAAGTTGGACACACACACTCGCAAACAAACACACAGGCACAACACGCACGTGATACGCTTTTGAACGCGCATCGTTAGCCGATGTGTTTGTTGTTTGTTGTGGCTGTGAAAAACTGTGTCTATAATTCCTATCCATAGAATGTGCATGGTTTTTTGATACAAAGGAATTACAGACGAGCCGAGGACAGACAAGGACTTTACAAACAAACTGACTAAAATCGGTTTGTCGGAAAATTTTAAACGTTTTTTTTGTTTTTCAGTCGCCTGAATCATATTTGTGAGCAGACCCGCCAAAATTGAAGCGACGTTCTTTATTGGTGAATTTCTGATTTCAACCGACAACAAAGTGATTTGATTTTTTTACTGATCTAGTTCATTCTTTAGATCCGGTGATTTTGTAGATCTGTATGTGGAATTGTGTTTAGTATAGTTTGTTTATTATCACGTGTCATTCATGAAATAGTCGAATGCACAACGGGTTCAGTTCGTTTTGTACCACATTGGTTCGCAATCCCGCAATTATTGCAAAATGTTTTGGGTAATCTACGTTTACCGTGGCCAGTAGGAAAGTCTGTTGAGAGTCGAGCGCCGATACCGAACTTTTCTTGCCGAGAGTTTTGTTGCCGTTTCGCAATTTGTAGTGATAAATTTTCCGTAGTAATTCAAGTGAATATGTTCGATTACAGTTTTCACACATGAATCGTTGACTTCCGACAGCTACTGATGTGTTTGAAACAGCACCGAAAAAAAGGTTTCGATTGACTTCGGTTGCCAGTTCAGTTATGTTTTTCCCATACCATCAACTTTAAAATACGTAAATATGCTGGTGAATCGAATAAAAGTCAAATTGTCTTGATTAGAATTTGTTTTATTTGTGACGTACGTTTGTTTCGGTCAGAAAGAAACCCTGAACCAGCAAAAAAACTCCCCTCTAAAATGTTTACAACCCGCCATGGGTTTTATGAAAAATTGTTTGTTCAGTTTTTGCTCCATGTTTTGTGGTCTGCAGCTAAAAAAGGGAATCGTGGTTTTATTGGGCATTTTGTTTATTCGCACAATTAATTTTATTCGACAGTAACTTGACAAACGATTCGTTGAGTCATCTCACAATGAGAAAAAAAGAGAATCTGTGTCCGTTTTATTGAGATGCTTTCTGTTGGTTTAGTCACTGAAAAACTGATACTGTGTTATGTTTTATTTTGTGCTAGCGAATGTAAATCATCAGCATGAATCAATCAGCCAATCATTTCTAATGAGTTATTAAAGACCGCTGCCTAAAAAAATGTTGAATTTATATGCGCTTTAAGCACGCTAATTGGCGGTATATTGCCAAAATGCAACCAATCGTCATCGTGCTAAGTAATATTTCAAATTGATATCTTACCTCATGTGATAAAATGTTCCTCGTGCCTGCGTACAGTAACTTACCGCAATCGCATGGTCATAAATAACGTCTCACTCGAAAACCATGCTATTGATGCGCGTTATTGCAGCGCAATAAAAGTTTAGTGCAGGCTTCTCTTGCGTTTGTTCCAATGCCGTGTGTTTCTAATTCTCTATGCATTACGTTTTTTGTTGTTGTTGTTGAAAATCGGTAAGCTCATTTTTACAACAACCGACATTTCGGCTTTAAAACAGCTTCCGCTTAAAAATTGCCGTTTTCTTTTCGTTCCTCTCTGATGATTCAGCGATGCATATATGCAGTTATGTTCATGCAAAAAAGTGATTCGCCTTCGTATTTAATGAAGTTCATAAAGAAATATGTGCAACCCGATGATTTTGACTTGCGTTCACTGATTGGGTCTAGATGTAAAAGTCAGCTCTTCGCAGCCAATCAGCGTGCCAGAGAATCAAACGTTTCAGCAATATGCACGGAAATTGCAGAATTTTTTGCTTGTGTACCGGTATAATTTTTGTATACAGCTGATTATTTCAACAAAGCAGCACACACAGATCCAAAGAATCAATTTTAGTACGCTGATTGGCTGCTTTCCATCTCAGGTGACCACTGCAGTCATAGTTAAATTCAAATAAAACAACAAAGCTCAACAGGCTATTATGTTACTGCGCAGAGATTTCGCTAATTTCCAGCCATCTGTCAATGCTTTATCGCTGACTCAAGTGTGTTCCCAAGTGGTGTATGTTGTAATTCAAACTCTCATGCGTCCCCCGCACGAGTTTGCACATACGATATGCACTTACGAGAATCACTTTCGCGTTGTTGCGTGTTTGTTTTGTCCGTTCCACGGTGCCCTAAAAGCCGCATCCCGTCGATGAGACGTGTAATGAAATCCAATTACAAATTCATTTCATGTTCGAAGAACACACATTTTTATTCATTTATCTATGAAATAAACTATATATGTATAACATTTCATACATTTTTGCACAGCACATAATGCACTCACTGTCTCTAACACTCTATTGGAGCACGTTGATTGGCGGGGTTTCCCGTTTTGAAGTCAATCCGAGAGAATGCATAATTCAAATGCAGCCAATCAGCTCGTTTCATATGAAATTTCTGACAAACAAACACTGAATCAGGAGGAGTGCTGAGTTGTTTTATTTTAGAGCCACAGTGGGCTGCATATTACATAACATTTTCGGCTAAAGGACGCGGAGAATTTTTAATGAGATGTTTCGGTTTTAAAAGGGGTACATAGTGCGAGAATTTTCTGGAGCCCGCGGAAATTTGCTGGGAACCAGAGTGCTGTTGCGAAATTCGCTTTCAGTTGTACGCTTCACTAATTTTTATTGCGTGAGATATGATTTCAAGGCCTTTGGTTATTGGGTTGTCTGTTTTTACGTCATGCATTTCAATTTTGTGAATTCCACGTGATTCATTTACTTTTTTACGGTATGGCCGATTAAGCATGGCAGAATTTTTCAGGTTGCAAAATTTGAATGAAAGAAAAACGCTCAGAAAGTATCTATAAACCCAATTGTGTGTCAAGTTTTACATGTTTTTTTAGGTTAATTGGTTCTTCATGGTACTTTTTTCATTCTTTGTCCCTTGTACATAAAAAAAATCTTTTTTAAAAACTCTTTTTGTGTTTTAGGATTGAGAAGACAAGGGGTGCCTTATTTATTCGGTTAGCTGTAGTACAGTTGTATCTGTCTTAAAATGTTTGAAAGAATGTTTTTTTATCAGTCTGAGTTATGAATGCGATTTTTGCAACTGTTTATTGAGAAAAATAAAGTGATTCCAAAAAAACAGATCTGTACCAAAGATTCGCCCCTCTCCATGTGTTACAAAAAAAACATTGTTGGCTTTAGGCACATTAGCATGAATTTCTTATCATGTTAGAGCGAATATGATTTCCGGGGCCGGAAAACCCGCCAACGTTTTCCACGCAACAGGAAAAACTTTGATACGTTAGAAATGTTTTCTCAACATTTCCTGCATTTTAAACGACCATACGAGACGATATTAATGTTGATGGATGGGCTTGAAGACTTTCTTGGATGTGGCTTGTGGTCGCGCACATAAGCGTAAAACGGTGCAGATTTTGGCCTATTTTTTTCGCTGTGACCGTCAAATTTCCCAATACTGGACGCAAATTTTAATCGATCAGCGAAGACCACAACTGTTCCGAAAAGGTGATTTCGAACATTTCAGCGAATAAAATGTTTTTGCAAACGCATTCTTTTCGATATCTATACATTTACTTTGTGTTTGTGTGCCTTTCTTTTTGCACAACTGACATTTGTTGTTTTTCTGTGTCGGCGTTTACCGTAACCAAATGAAGCCAGAAAAAACTGCCCAAACTTCTTTCACTTTTTATCTATGCCTTAAAAAGTCTGTCAAAACTACAGGGTGTTTCAAAGGCTTCCAACCGTATTTTATCACGAAATAATTCTTTCAGTTCGAAATTTCAGCGTTAAGGAATTATGGTGTAGTGAAATACGGTAGGAAGACTGTTTTGACGTCGTTTTTAAACACCCTGTATACTTGCTTCACAAAACGTTATGTACAAGCGCACTTTTTTCTTGAGTATGACTATAAGCAATTTTGTCACACGATTTTGTCGCCCGCAAAAAACCTGTCACAATACACGGTGCTGTATAAATTGCTTCCGGACTTGTCAAAATGACAAAGAATATATTGAAGCGAAAATTGTGTGAAAAATAAGTTTGCTTTGGTAGGTTTCCAGAGAGGCTGTTGTGGAAAATACAATATGCGCAGCCAGACTAAGACACATAAAAAAGATGAAAAAGGCTGGAATGGAATAAAGTTCGTCGATTTTGAAAGTGATACACTCCACAGAAATCGCTTTCACGAACATCTAAATAAGACTGAAAAATTCGAAAATTTCACTAAAAAGGGCATTTTTTGCGCAAAATCTTTCATGCGGATCACCCTGACTTATTAGCGGGATTTGTATTGATTGCTGTGTCATAAAACGAGTGCGCGGTCTTCAGATCAGGACTTTACCAATTCACAAAAAAAACACGATTTTCCGATTTCAAGACAGCAATGTGGCAAAACACAACTGTCATGCGCTCCACAGTAAGCTTGATCGTGTCGAGACACAATAATACGGTATATACGAGTAGACACCGTATGGCATTCCAAACCGTACTGACTGAAGGAATTTTTTTGCGATTCGGTACGTTTTTTGATAAATGGACAGAGCGAAAATTTCATTACAAGTCGCTCCTTGTTGGGAAAAAAGCTGTCAAAAACACACACGCATTCAATATCGAAATAAATGGGATTCTTTCGCATCTGACGAGTTTAGCTTTTTTGTATTCGGACAAAAAACTCTGAATATCTTTTTTCAATATATCTGCGGGTATGCAATAATTTTCCGAACGCGTGGTTTCCAGTTATGTACAGTGCGTTACTGCAGTTTTCACCGAAGGCGCAGTCTTAAACCTGCTAGTTTTTTTGAACTACACTTTTGTCACTCTTACACTCATTTTTTATTACGGTCAGGCGGATGGACGGTCAGAAAACGAACTGCGATACATTAAAAAGCGGAAAGGCAATACAGTCTATCTCGCAAATATATGCAACTAGCTGATTGGTTGGTCATAGCAATTCTCAGCGCTGATTGGTTGGTGATGAGCAATTCTCAGCGCTGATTGGTTGATCATGAGCAGTTCTTAGCGCTGATTGGTTGGTCATCACGTCAGGTTGCATATATTTTCCAGATGGACTATAGTTTTACGCGCTACCACCAGCCCACGAGGGCATTCGCTGAATACAGCGTACTTTGTTTTTATCGCAGCAATTTGAAAACTGCACAATCACAAACAAACACACAGGCACTGCCACACAATGTTACAGCGTTACTCTGCAGCCAAACGGAGTGCACTTTTGCACTTTCTTAATTCGAACCAGGACTTTTTTACAGGCTGTGGCTGGCTGGACAAAGCGCAAAAGCCAGAAAAAGAAACCAGACGAACCAGCTTCTGGCGTTTTTTGGCGTTGCGGTTTTTCCGGCGCTGGCAAGTGAGAGTTCTCAGGCAGGAGGTGAAAATTGGTCAAGTCAAGTGTTTTTTAAACCTACTCCATATTTAGAACATGTTTGCACCCATGTATCCATTATGTCTTGGCTGCCATCACAGTACAGACATTTGATCCGCCAGCATGTTTGAGCAAATAAAAAAACGAAAAATTCGACACAATCAATAACAACTCATAACAGGTGCAATTAAGTTTGTTTTCTCTTTTACTACCGTATTACCTCTATTAAACCCCCCCCCTAAATTAAACCCCCCCAAAATAAACCCCCACCCCCTCGACAAGTTTCCAAATAATCCCCCCCAAAAATAATCCCCCATGGGGGGTTATTGGAAACCTGTTTGAAACACATACCCAGCGAATTCAGTGGCTGGTTGCAGTGAAAATGATGAAATTGTGCTACCAAAGGCCCCAAATGGATGAGTTAATGGTAATTTCATTACAAAAGGCTGTTGTAAAAGGAAATTTCTATGTAGAGTAGAAGCTTCTGCGACTTCCTTCCTGCCACGGAAGGTATTTTTGCAATTTTGCCCACGCCTAAAAATGGTTTCCAAATAAACCCCCCCAAAATAACCCCCCCCCCCCAAAAAAATAAACCCCCACCCCCAGAAGTCGCTGAAGAAATAAAACACCATGGGGGTTTATTAGAGGTAATACGGTATGTAGTCTGGTCGGGTGGGAAGTTTGTCTCATTTCGATAGGATCGACTAAAAAACTTGTCCAGAATTCCTTTTTTTTCTAAAACAAAAAAACTTTTATCAAGATGTTTCAACGTGGCTGGTTGGCTGCATTTGAATATAATAGCCGGAACGCTAATTGGTCAACGGCAAGTTTCACAGCCAAATCAGCTAGCTTGATTGCAAATTTCAGACAGTGGCGTTTTTTTGTCACACACTCATTTTTTCTGTGTAACTCGCAACAAGAACCACCATGAAAACAGTCTCGCGTGTACACGTGGAATTGATTTTTTTGTCCATATGCGTGGAAACGGCCCCAACGAGGTGCGAAAATTTATTTATTTCTGTACATTTCACTTTGCGCGCAACATTGAACAAGCGGTGTGCCTACATCTCTCTGTGGAGCACAGCTTTAACTGAAATTGGTGTTACGGGCGGAAAACTAACTTTAGCTTCATGTTCCAGTGTGCATGTGCATTGTTGGGGCCAGCGAAAAACTCAACAGCGGGTACCACTGATTTTGGTAGGTGCCATTCCGTACTTGAATTTATGGTGTTTTCCCAAAGCGTGGTTGGGCTGCGAAGTGCGTTTGTGAGTGTGTCCAGACCAGAATGGCTTTTGCGAAGTCAGCTTGTTTTGATTCATTCACTGTATTTGGAGCCACCCTTTATTGAGCTTTGCTTTTTTTAAATGCTGTATGCTTATTTGTCGAACTCTTGTGTGCGACACCCAATCAGCGCACTGGACTAAGAATGTGCAACAGTTTTCAGGGCATATCAAGAAATAAATGTTGTTCGAGTACCTTTGTGTGTGAGTGAAGCATATAACAATAAACAAGAGCAAAACAAGTATGTACTGCATATTATTTTGTACATGTACATGTGTACGCATTTGCAAGCTCAGTTTTAGCACCGCAGCTAATCAATCACAATGTCGCAAAGTGATAGTCTGAAACTGTCTGTCCCTCCATATTTTTGAGTTTTTGACTAAATTTTATTGCTTTGTTTTGAGCGATATCACACAGCATCGAAACAGTGAGCAATATGCTGAAACGAGCGAAAGCAAAGCGCATGGCTATATACATTTTTGCATTTTCAATTACTGCACTCAAGTTACATTACCCATAGCACTCACTCATGCGTTCAAAAAAATAATCCATTTCAAACCTAAAGCACGTTGATTGGCGGAATCCAATAGTTTTATACGGCTATGGCGCCCACCAGGGATGCACATTTCAAATAAAGCCAAGAAGAGTTGCAGCAGGTGATACACTCTCTCACAAGTTTTCTCATCTTGAAATTGTTTTTACCGGACCAGCACAATTTTCATTTTCATTTTACATTTCCACGTAACCCTGCATATTCGTGATACTACTCAATTAATTTCCATGGTTTTCAATTAATTATGGCGCCGTTTTCCTTCTCTCCACTCTTTTTTCTCCACTGAAACTTTCATGTAATTTCAACTCTGTAGAATGTCCATGATCCATTATGGTTAAAATGACGCATCTAAGAAACTTGCTTTATTGTGAAAATCGCGTTCATAAAAGGCTTATGTCATAAAACTTGAAAACTTCATGGTAAATGATTTTTTTAGCGGTTTTGCCTGCATAAAAAAGTGCTGTTTTGAACCAAACTACGCTATTTTGGCTTCCCGAGCTGATTGGACGTTGCATTTTTTGGTTAACGAATGCCTCCGTTCGAATGCAGCCAATCAGCGATCAGTATATGTATACCATAAAAAAGACACCAGCAGTGAAAAGCTTATCGCATACCGTATTACCCCCATTAAACCCCCCCACCATTAATCCCCCCCACCAATAAACCCCCACCCCCCCGACCAGTTTCCGAATAATCCCCCCCCACAAATAATCCCCCATGGGGGATTATTGGAGACCTGTTTGAAACACATACCCAGCGAATTCAGTGGCTGGTTGCAGTGAAAATGATGAAATTGTGCTACCAAAGGCCCCAAATGGGTGAGTTAATAGTAATTTCATTACAAAAGGCTGTTATAAAAGGAAATTTCTATGTAGAGTAGAAGTTTCTGCGACTTTCTTGCCTGCCATGCAATGTATTTTTGCTATTTTTCAACAAACCCCCACCCCTAGAATTTTTTGTAAAATAAACCCCCCCCACCAATAATCCCCCCCCCACCAATAAACCCCCACCCCTAAAAGTCGCTGACGTATTAATCCCCCATGGGGGTTTATTGGGGGTAATACGGTATCCGCGAAAACGTTTATTTTTCTGCGGTTTTTCTTCATTCTGCGGAGCGACAGGCAATGGGCTACATTGTATCTGATATATTGAAGGAAACTATGATCGCTGGGAGCAATTTTATTCCCATAGACTTTTTTCATCACGCATTGATGTATCAAACTTCGTTGTTTTCCTGCAAACAGCCAGCGGATGTGAACGCGTGTGCATGTGATCGTGCCAAAAAGCTTTGCCTGGGTTTCTCTCTTCGAATGGTTGTCTCTCTGCTTTGATGCTGCCTAGAAGTTCAATGTTTTTTCACAATTATAACGATAATGACAAACTGTTTTCAAGAAATTTCGCTAAAACGTATACGCTCGCAAAATACCGGGTCCCTTGTAGCTTTATTGCCCGGGATGGTTGATTTTGTGAGATTTTACTACCTAGGTTCGCTGATGTTTTGCCCAGACTTTAAGATCTATCGTGGTAAAACACCTTTGGCAGTTCTGCCTGGTGTCCGTTGCACTGACGAGCCAGGGGCACCGCGATATGCGTCTACCTGGCGAAACCGCAAACAGTGAACTTCATGTATTTTCGTGCAGCACTGATGTACGGCAGTTTTATGATTTCTTTCATGACAAGCTTAGCCAAAAAGATTACAGAAAACAATGCATCGGGAGCAGAGCTTTTGCATGGACAACATTTGGCGTGTTGAACTAAATGTACCTAACAACATTTCCCACTATTTTCTTACTGTTTGTTGCACAAAAAATGGCGTTGGTGACAGCGGAAAAAGTTCTTATGCGAACATCGAGAAAAAATCCTTGATGATCGAAAACGGTGCGACAAAAACATTGCATGACGGAAAATGCGTTTTATTTTTTGTGAGTTTCATAATAATTGAAACTATAGAATTCTGAGCAAAATTTAGGCCGCCAACGAAAAACTACTAAATAAACAAACAAATAAATAAACCAACAAATTAAAAAAACACGATGGCACCGTCAGCGAAGCTCGAAAACAAAATCCAACAGAGACTGCACACGACCGTTTACTCGTTCGCGCCAATGCAGGATGACTTTGGCGAGCCGGACTACAGAAAGACGGAGGTCCTGGCGCGATTAGCAGCACTGGCGGTTACGGTAACGATGTTTTTGACCACTCAGAAAGCGTCACACGTCATATAATTTTAACGTGACTTCTCAAATCATTCGGTCATCGCGCACGCGACGATAAGAAAAGTGATGCCTTTTTTAGCCATCGGGCGAATCCAGGACGTTTACACTGAAAAAAATGTCACGTTTCATGTCACGATACCTCTAGGTATAAGTCACGTCAAACGTCCAATGTCACGTCAAATCTTACGCTCAATGTCACGCTAAAGGCCAATTCATGCACACAAAATTTCTGCGGCACGTCACGTCACGTCACAGAAAGAAAACCGCGTCAACATTTTCTGCCAAGGATCTCCATATTTACATATCCACATGTCCTAAAAAAATTAGACATGGAGTCGAACTGGATAATTTGGGGCATTAGCTGATTGGTTGCTGCGTGACCTGATCAGGTTCAAACGGCGGGCCGTTGAAATTGCACTTTGCTTTTTTGAACACAATCTTCCAGTTGACCTCGCTGCTCTACTTCGTGTTCTCCATCATCCGCCTGTGCTGGTGCTACGAGTCGCATTTGCCCGTGACTGCAATGACCGTGCGCCCGTTGTCGCCGCCGCATCGCGTCCACTACGACTACTACTACGTCAGCATGGGCGCCATGAGCGCGCAGATCGGCGTCCAGGCGATGTCGACAGCGTTCGGACTGATGTTGCTCGCCGGGGTGCTCAAGGTACGATCTTTTCTTTAAGACCGTCGATTCAATGCGGTTTTGGACGTAAAAGCAAACTAGTTTCAATCTGTATGTGGTAATGCAGAATAGCCCAAGTGACCCGACCTTATTTAGGGGACTCGGATCCCTTTGCGATTTTTGAATTCTCGCGTAATCAATGTATTGTGCATTTATTCAAACGTGACCGGACTAAAATGACGTCATTTGCTTTAAAAACGCCCGTTTGTCAAAGTACAGGCACTAAAATGTCAGTTTGGAGTGACTGATTCAGCATTCACCATTTGTTTACGGGAAGAAATCGGCTAAACGGAAAGTCTGGTATGCTTTGAACGGCAAGCGCATGTTTCGCGGCACATGACGTCATTTCAGTGGGACACGTTTGAAAAAATAGGTCATAACTGTTTACCTATCTATGCGCGCATTGAGTTGCGGGCCCAAAATAAAAGATATTATTATCGTTTCCGGAAGACCGGAGGCACAAAATTCTTTCACGCGCGGCCCTGAGGAAAAACCGCACAACCGAACCAAACCCGTAAAACGTCAGCACACGGCGAAGTGTCTACCGTAACCTAATTTGGAATTCCGTGAAACATTTTCCTATCCCCGTGTGCAAACGCAAACTAGTCCCGCGACCAAAGTAAAAGATACAGTCGAACTCAATAAAATGTGGAGTCAGCTGATTGGTCGGCCGAGGGGAGGCTGCTCACACTCCGCACCCTTCTTTTTTCGTGGATCTGGATTCTATTGAATCGTGTTTCTTTTGAATGAGTGTGAATTTCCAGCACCCTTTTCATGCTAAAAATAAACTCAAAGGGTTGGAGAACTGCGAAATTCATTTTTTTTTATTCAACAGCTCAAAATGCAATTTTTACTGACGACGACGACGACGACGTCGTCGCTTAATTTTTACGTGTGAACGGACAGACAAAAGCCTGAAATGAGTGCGCTGTGTAGCCAGCTGAAGGGGGTTTCATTCCTAGCTGACCGATCGACATGCGTCCGCAATTAAAAAAATGCGTTCCGACTTCGCGGACGACGACGACACGACGACGGTTTTGCTTTCATCTTTCATTTTCACCGTTTTCAAGTTTTTTTTGGTAAGCTGCTGTGTTCATTTACTTGGTGCACGCAGCAAACCATGCACAGCGCACTCCTTTCAGGCTTTTATTTTTCGTCCACACGCAAAAATTAAGCGACGACGTCGTCGTCGTCATCAAACAAAAAAATACATTTTGAGCTGTGGAACAAAAATTTTCTAAATTTCGCGGTCTCTAACCTTTGAGTTTATTTTTAGCACAAAAAGGGTGCTGGAAATTCATAAAAACACGTTTCAATAAAATCCAAATCCACGAAAAAAGAACGGTGCGGAGTGTGAGCAGCCTCCGCTCGGTCGACCAATCAGCTGATTCCACATTTTAGTGAGTTCGACTGTAGTAAAAAAACAACAGCGTTGTCACCGCGGTAACTGAAAATGACCGTACCGTATCAGGATACGGTAATGGAAAGCCAAATCGAAACCGTTCCGAAGATTTTTTGACCGTTTTTACCGACCGACTCAAAAAACGTGCACCGCGGCAACACCAAACAACACTATGATCTGATGTATTTGGTCCCCTGAGATTCAAGGCGCGCGTCGGTAGGCTAAACAGTACCGTATCCATGTCGCGGGAATTCAAAATTGACAAAATTGAACAAGTACCGTGTCCAATGCCATGTGGATTTCATAAAGGTCACAAACGCTTATTTTGCAACGACTTCACTATCTGCAGCAAATTTTGCAGCGACAGCAGAGCTACGTCGTTTTATGGATCCTGAGCGCATTCATCTTGATTGCGCTTGAAACAGCCGTCGTCGTCTACAGCAATGCGCTGCGCACGCACGCACAAATGGTCGGTCGATCGGGCGATTTTGGGCGTTTTTTCTGCGGACAGCGTCTAATTTTGCTTCATACGTAACAGTAGGGTACCGTTTTTTGTTGCGTGAAACGTTACGTAAAGACAGGTTGTTGCGTGAAACAGGTTGAGTGTTTTTTTCACAGTATGATTGCTTTGTGCAGCGTCTGGTCAGGAGTTTGTAGACTTTTGTTTGCCAAAAAATGGTTTTCCTGTTCTGAATCTGATTTGTTCAGCTTGAAAACGATCGTCTTTTTCCTGTTGTTCCAGAATTGGGACGCTTGGTCGCAGCTCGAACTTGTGCTATTCATACTGAAACTGTGCATCAATGTAAGTGCCGTGCAATATGAGGCTCAATCGTGATTTTGCGATGTGCTGTGTTCGCGCGCTGAGGGGTAGGGCCGCCGGAGGGAGACTGAAGGCTGGGGGGGGGGGGGGGGTTGGCGGGTTGGGGGGGGGGAGGCCGGGGGGAGGGGCGGGGCCGCCGGGGGGGGGGGGGGAGGGCGGGGGGGGCGCCGGGGGGGGGGGAAAATGAAGCGTTTGCGCGGTTTTATTTGTGAGACAGAAAAAATTCGAATTTTATTTTATTTTGCTGGAATGAAGAGGGGGGGGGGGGGGGGGGGGGGGGGGGGGGGGGGGGGGGGGGGGGGGGGGGGGGGGATGGAGGGGGGGGGGGGGGGAGGGGGGGGGGGGGGGGGGAGGGGGGGGGTGGGGGGGGTACTCATTTCTGAACATGCTATTTAAAATAAGCATGTTTACCAACGTTGCTCGTTTTTCATAATCTGAATGTACACTCAATACCTTTTGCAGTTCCCAAGTTTGACCATGGCCACGTTGTTCTATAGAGCAATTGACGACGAAATGGACAGGGCGCAGCAAGAACGACAGTTTTTGATATGACTCTTTTCGTGTAACTTTCTGCGTTTTTATTTTTTCAGTTTTTTTTCGAGTTTTGATCTCAGTTTTTTATTTGAAAAGTTTGTTTAGTCTCTTACACTGATAATTGATATTTGTTCACTTTACACTGCATACAATACACATGTATAAAGGAAATTCATTTTTCTGCTGTCATTTCACGGCAGTTGCGGCAAATCCATAGTGGAACACAACACGATTTTATTTTCTAGAAATCGCAAAAAATGCAAAAGTCCACGTCGTCCGAATATGAACTGGTGTGCACTTTGAAACGAATAGGTTCGACAATTGAAAACTGACTCCGAAAACTGGAAAAAAAGCACACAGCTCGTCGAGAAGATCTCCAGCATTATTGTCGGAAGTTCAATTTTTTCGTCGTCACATACTCTCGAACTCTAAATTATAGGGAATCAGCTTATTGATTGGTGATCAGGTGACGTAATACATGCTTTCTGTGCAGAATTTGCTTTGGGCGGAGTTTGGTTTGCACAGAAAGCATGCACACCGTAATCTCCAACGAATCAGCTGATTCGCTGTAATTAAGAGTTCAACCGTGGACTTTAGAGTTCAACTGTAGCGATCAACAACAAAAGAATAAACTGGAACGGGCAACCTTTCGCGTTTCGATAATAAAAAGACAAATTATAAAATAGTATTATCGCAGTTGCGTTTATTATACCCGCAAAAGCTAATTTAGTAACCCAGTTTTGTCAGTGGATGTTGTGGTATCGCCCTGTATCATCTAAATCAACAGTAGTAGAGAAAAAAACACCGCACAACAAAACAGCCACGAATAAACGTGACAAAAAAGTGGTTTCTGTGCGTACAATGAATGTTCGTTCGGTGAGGAAAGAGGATGCTGGTGAAACTGCATGCGACTTGCTCGAAACATTTGTGTTCCTGCTGTTCCCCCAAAAGAGTTTCCTCAAAAGTTTTGCCATTAATGTCACATTTTGCATGTGCAGCATCAGCACACTTGTCGTTTTAGAGCACGCCAGCATTCATGGCGAACGCGCTGCTGTGCGCCAGTATGAATGATGATGCTGTGAAACTCGCGTTTTTAGGTTGGGCTATCAAATGCCGCAGCGGCCGCTTCACTTCATCATCTATGTTGACCCTGAAGCTTGCGCTTCAGCGCGCGCGTGCATGAATGGGCCTTTAAGCGGCATTCATGAAACAGTATTTAGTAACGCGTAGCTGTGTTAAAACCTAGCTACACGGTCACTAAATACTGCTTCATGAATCCCCCTTTAGATTGCTCAGCAGATCTGCGTCCCTGCCACCACCTGTGATGCTACCTGAGCAGACGGGCAGGAAAAAATCTAGGCGACATAATGTGCATTAATCCTGCTTGCACATTCACTCTCCTCTATTTTTCAGTCAACCTTCTGCTGAATATGCTGGACTTTTTTGTTGACACAAATCGACAGCCACTTCACTGTCGTCAATGAAATCAAATAAAATATCTGGGCGAAAAGTCGTTGTAAAGCTTTTCGAAAAATATAATAAGCAAAGCATACACGCGTGTTTGAGCGTCAAAAAAGCGTTTTAGAGGTACGACAGATGGTACACTTCGATTTTACATAAACTCCATCGGATTATCGGCTTTTTGAAACTTTACTTCTTTTCTAAGAGTTTTTGTTCACGTGTGTGCAATATACAAACTTGTGTGCAACAAATTTTTGTTTACAACGCAAATACTAATCACTGGATTATCAGAAAAAAGTGCGTGTCATGACGTTTGTCGTCGGTTTTTGTCTGTTGCTCACTGCCGCAAAAGGTACGGTTCCACTCTATGTAATGCCTATAAAATCCAATTTGCTAATTGGCCGTACCAGCGAAATACAGCCAATCAATTTGGTTTTCATCATGTTTTTCCGTAACTGAGAATTTATGGGGTGTTCTTTAGAATTTAATTGAAAACAAGCTAAAAAATAAAGTCAGAAAAAATCACGAAAGAAATAGACTTTTGAAAAGCTTTTCAGCAGTGGCACCGTTCGATCTACTGCCGTTCCACGATGACTCTGTGCTTTGCGAACAGTGTAAGCTAATGGCGCTCAGGCGTGTATTTTTGTTTTTGTTTTTCAGTTCTGCGACTCAATGCGGTTGAATGCTAAAAGGGAATTATTTTCACGTTGGTGCGGCAATTCAAAATTGCCTGTGACCACGCCTACGGTCCTATCCTTGAGATTCGGGTTACTTTTGGCCGACTGCAAAGGGACGACAGTCATGAAAAACATTGTTCTTTTTCAAACATTCAAAAGCGGGAATTTCTACTAACAAGCGAACACACCAATGACGTGTCATTTTTCGATGCGTTCAAATGACTCCATGATACCGTATTACCCCCATTAAACCCCCCCCCACCATTAATCCCCCCCACCAATAAACCCCCACCCCCCCCCCCGACCAGTTTCCAAATAATCCCCCCCACAAATAATCCCCCATGGGGGATTATTGGAGACCTGTTTGAAACACATACCAAGCGAATTCAGTGGCTGGGCTGGTTGCAGTGAAAATGATGAAATTGTGCTACCAAAGGCCCCAAATGGGTGAGTTAATAGTAATTTCATTACAAAAGGCTGTTATAAAAGAAAATTTCTATGTAGAGTAGAAGTTTCTGCGACTTTCTTGCCTGCCATGCAATGTATTTTTGCCATTTTTCAACAAACCCCCACCCCTAGAATTTTTTGTAAATAAACTTCCCCCCCCACCAATAATCCCCCCCCCCCACCAATAAACCCCCACCCCTAAAAGTCGCTGACGTATTAATCCCCCATGGGGGTTTATTGGGGGTAATACGGTACATACCGTAAAGTCTTGCATATAAGATCTCCTTATATAAACTTGAAAATCAAAAATTTCTGAAAAAAGTGGAATTTTGTGTGACAACCTTATAAGTGGGAGGAGGTCTTATAAAGCGAAGATCAAGAATTCTTATAAAGGCCTTATAAACGAGGCGGCATTTTGACCAAGTCAAAATTTTGAATTTTTTGTTTCCCGCCGTGTGACACTCCGCCCACTTTTGGGTGGGGGTCTTATAAGTGGGAGGAACCTTATATGCAAGACTTTACGGTATTCTGCATGTGTAAAGGCTTTTTCCAGTGTTTTGCATAGTTTTCCAACGCTCAAGCCTCCCCATGTCGCATCTCCAGACTGCATCCGCCAATCGGAGTGCGTGCAAAAGCAGCAAAAGGCGCAGAGCTGCTATCGCCCGGAGGCGAACCGCTACGGCTGCTGCGTGGACGCGCACAGCTGGCGGCAGTTCTTCCTCGACTGGTGGCACAATTACGTCAATCGCCAGTCGTCACTGCCAACCGCCAGTGAAAATCGCCAGTTTGTGATGACGTCGAAAACGACGACAACAGTCGCGGCGACGACGACGAAAAGGTGACGTGTCCCGTGGTGTGAAGAGAGTGCACGCACGGTTTGACAATTTGATTGATGTGGTTTGATGTGGTTGCACATGCGCTAACGAACACAACCGCGCACCACGCGGTATGTTGTTGTTGCGGGGATTTTAGGAGATGTTTTTAGCCAGGGTCAACCCAGAGAAGCGTACAGAACGCCATTGAGTACGGTGCTCATCGAGCAGTCTGTCATTAAGTGCCTACACACCCCTCGGCGGTGCTCGATCCCCCGAGCGCACAGACAATAGTCTAACGCACTACTACCAGGCCACCAGGGTGACCTTTCGAATACAGTACATATGTATTGTATGTTCGTTGAAACCTGTCCCTTTTTTCGCAAATTATCAAAGATTGCGGGATTGCAGTTGTAAAGAACTTGTATTTATGTATTTAAGCCACAAAAGCGGGTGCCAAAGCAGACACATTTGTTCTTCTTTTGCTAGAATTCAAAGTTTCGCGAGTCCCGTATTTTGCGACAAAAGTGACAGGTTTAAAGAAACATACTCGTCGTACTGCATGTATTGTACTGATGTTGGTTTCCTGCTTTGAGACCTCTTGACCATCCCCATTGAACTTTATCCATTGTTTGTTGGGGTGTCCAGACGCAACGAGTGAGGCTAAACTAATCCGATTTGATAGGACCACAAAGCCGTTGAAAACGACGACAGAAAGGAATTATTGGCAAACACCAACGGAATGGCCGACCATTAATAAAGGGGTGCCGGCGGAAAAGGATGTGCCTTGCGAGATTCGTGAGTTTTTTTTGCAGTCGAACACTAAATTATTTAGCCAGTAAGCTGATTGGTTGGTGATCACGTGACGTGTTGCGTGCTTTCTGTGCAGGAGAGGAGTTGCTGTAGATAGGCGGAGTTTGGTTTGCACACGTGACCACCAACCAATCAGCTAGTTGGTTATGTTTCAGAGTTCGACTGTGGAAACCAATGTTTTTCCATTGTTTGCAGCATGCACGCAAACGGCCGATTGTGCCGCCGGCCTCAGTTGCTTCGGTGCAACCGCCAGTGAATTGGGGTGCTGTTTGAAAAGTGAGCTGCACTTGAAGTTGGTTGCTTGCTTGAAATGAAAATCTCTCTGTTCATTGACATGAATCGCAGCAGACATTGAGGTGAGCTGTTCTGTTGCAAGTGCATGCTCGTGCGTGCACACGTGTTGTGCTTTGTGGTATTTTTGAATCTGGCATGTTGCGCTACGGCCCACAGAACAGTCATTATAATTTAATTAATAAATCACATTAATTAATTGAGTGCCATCGTACTCCGTTGTTGAGCTCGACTGAGCTAGTTTCGCCTCACACAAAGTACAGAGGGGCGGCATTCGGTGTGCACACGTGCATGCAGAAAAGGTTGCCAGAGCCGTTGAGTTCCACAATTCTCGCAAAAAATTCACAGGGCTCGATGGAGCTGGATGGGGCTCGATCGCTATCTAAGTGCGACTTTAATTATGGCTGGTCACTGTATCAGTCAGCGCCATTATCCCAAAGCTTTTTTCCTTTTTCCAGCACTGAAACCGGATCAAACCGGTTGCCTCATCAACGAACAGTGCACGCGCGCTTGCGAGACGTCGTACTGTGCGAGGAACATGACCGACTCAGAGCAACAGGGAAAATGCCTGTGCGAGAAGGGCAGCCATTATCTGTTCAGTAAATGCTGTGAGTTCGGGCTAATTTTTGTCTTTGACGATTATTGTAATAAAAACATCTGCATTCCCTGAGACAACGCAAACACACGAAAAATTGTTAAGTACAAGCCCTGATCAGTGGTTACTCAACAAAATAATATGTTGAGTGTTAGTGGGTGCTGAACGAAAAGTTTGTTTCAATTACTGAAAACGCAAGCGGCAACAAAAAAATGTATTTGCTGTTTCGGTGGTTTCAACACTATGGCAACCGCCTGGTGGCGTTCTTGACGGCAACATTTTTTGTTGAGACGGCACACGCTGAAGAAGACTTTTTGTTGAGCAACCAGTGGTAGCTCAGCAAATTATTCAGTAATCTTTTCATCTTGACTGCTTTTCTGCGTGTGTCTGCAAGTGTTGCGTACCGAGAGAATCCTGCATTGAAGGAAATTCATCCTTTTTTGAAAAAAAATTGATTTTCTTAGGGAGACAGTGTCCCCGTTTCGCCTATTCGAATCCGGTGTTGCGCGACGACGGCACAACGAAATGTGTACTGAAGGCGGACGCTAGACGTGCGCTGAGGTTGGCATAGCTACAGCTGAAGCTAAAGTATCATTCATGGAACTTGAAGCGCTGGCGTCACGTCACGCAGGGTCTCATTTCGTTGCGCATTCATGAAAAGGAAAAACATCGCAGCCGCACGTGCTAAAGTGACGCCTTCGCTTCTGCAATGGATCGCCTTAATGTTCCAATTTCAAAATGTTCACACTGTTTGAAAAAAACTGTGGTGGTGACACCTTGCACCAGAAAAAGAAACAGTGAACTATTTGCCATTTGATGTTGATTTGAAACATTGTATTTTATACTTTTTTCGGTGAAACGTTTTATTTTTGAGTTTTTGTTCAGGTTCATGCGCCGGTTGAAACGTCAAATTCCAGGTGGCACCGGTTTTGGCCAGCAACAGTCGGCAAGAATTTTTTGCTGATTTTTCCTGATGATGCAATTTTGCAAAAATGATTTTTTTTTTCGTTGCGCAACACTTTTTTGTGTGGTGGTATCTTCTTTTGTGCATAAGAGGGTTGCGTTTTTTTACCAGGATGGCCGTGCGTATTCATGATGTACATGCATTTCTTTCAAAACTGTGTTTTTTAAGATCACACTAAGAATTACCATGTAGTCTTGCATTTAAAAAGTTGTAACAATTTTTTATCGAGTTTTTAGTTTTTGTTCATTCTGTAAAGGTTACCGCATAAAACGCTGTTCTTCCAGTTTTATCGGCGTTTCTGTGATTCGCGAAATAAATTGAAAATGCCCTTCCCCATTTTTAAGACCTTTGCAAAATAGGGGCATAAGAACGAAATGTGCCACGGCGGGCGGGAAAGCCAAAAAATCAAATGTTTGAACTCGTCGAACAATACCCCACTTTATAACAACGGAGTTGTGGTTTTTAAAGTGTAACTAGAGCAAGCGTGGCGTGCGTTGTTCATTTTTTAGTCGAACAAGTGGTGAAAACGTACAAAAAAACTTCATTTTAATCTCGTGGCGACGTTGTTTGAGTAAATCGATTTGAAATAATAATTTGTCATCGTTATTGGTTTCAACATGACGTTTTCACCCAAAAAATACATTTTTCGTGTTTTTATTCAGAGGTTTTTTTATCAGCAGTTTCAGACCAGCAGGTTCACAGATCTAATTCGGGTGTTAGTACATTTGTACCACATCTGCAATCAAGATGTCGCCAGTAATCAGGAACAGGAATCATCACAAAACGAAAACAAGTCCAACCCAACGAGAAAAAAAAGCATTCAGACTGTCGTCGATTTGAGTGTGGTGTTTTTTGGTTAGGCTTTTGAAGACACTGAGTGCGTTTTTTACTTCTGATGCTCGCCTAACAGCTGTTGCTGGCGACCACCAACCAGTGCGTCCCTCTCGAACGATGTCACAGTCGTCTTGCAGTGACGATGCTGCGTGTATGAGATCAGCCCAGTGGCGATCAGCAGCACTGGCGATGACGCGATTGGCACCCTGGGAATTGGTTGTTGTTGGGGATTGCATTCATGAATCAGCATTTAGTGACTGTCTAGCTATGTTTTAACACAGCTACGCGTCACTAAATACTGCTTCATGAATGCCGCCTTAGGCGATGTTTTTAGCTAGCGCTGACCCAGCAAACTCGTATTGAACGCCGTCGAGTGGGGCGCCCATCGAGTTTTCGTCTGTCATTAAGTGCCCTCGGCCGGGGCTCGATCCCGCGAACACCCAGACACAAGAGTCTAACGCGCTACCACCAGACCACAAAGGCCACACGCTTCATGGTGACGATATCCGAAAGAGAAACTCATTCATATCGGAAGTTAGTGTATTTTCGGGTTTTCGAAATCGGTGGCGAAACCGGGGAGGGGGATCCATTTTGGTAAAAAAACGCTAAATTCACCGGCCGAGAACAAGAGCGACCGTGAGCATGGTCACCAGCAGCAGCCAGTTGCAGCGTCGCAGGACCGCGTGGTTTTCTTCGGCCTCCATTTCCTCGGCGATACTCTGCAGTCCCGGTACCGCCTATGAAAACCAACGAAAATTATGTTATTCTTTCGGTTGATTCTGAGACTCATGTGTATTGTGGATTTATTCAAACGTGTCCTGACTAAAATGACGTCATTTGCTTTAAAAACGCCCGTTTGTCAAAGTACAGGCACTAAAATGTCAGTTTGGTGTGACTGGTTCGACATCCATTTATTTACGGGAAGAAATCGGCTAAACGGAAAGTCTGGTTTGCAGTGAACGGCAAGCGCATGTTTGGCGGCACATGACGTCATTTCAGTGGGATACGTTTAAAAAAATAGGTCATTTTATATCATGCACTGTGAAATAGCTGGCGCGTTCTAATTGGCGTTACAAAACGCCAACTGCAAAAACATTGTTTGCGCTCTTTAATAAACTCTTTACTTCGTTCCCAATCGGCATGTTGTGCGACCTCCTCTGAAATTTTTGATTTGCTCGACTGAGCGCACCTAAAACGTAAGACAACACCCGTACTGTATATTTTGCACGTGATGCAATGCAATTTAGCACCGACATTGCACGTTTCCAGTTTCAGATCAACAAATCGGCTTATTTGTAGAGTATATTGTAGAGTTCGATTCCTGGACATTTCCCGCGCGGACATTTCCCGCGGACATTTCCCGCGGACATTTCCCTCGCGGACATTTCCCGCGCGGACTTTTCCCGCGCGGACATTTCCCGCGCGGACTTTTCCCGCGCGGACATTTCCCGCGCGGACATTTCCCGCGCGGACTTTTCCCGCGCGGACATTTCCCTCACGGACAATTCCCGCGCGGACATTTCCCTCGCGGACATTTCCCGCGCGGACTTTTCCCGCGCGGACATTTCCCTCGCGGACATTTCCCGCGCGGACTTTTCCCGTGCGGACATTTCCCGCGCGGACATTTCCCGCGCGGACATTTCCCCCGCGGACATTTCCCGCGCGGACATTTCCCGCGCGGACATTTCCCGCGCGGACATTTCCCGTGCGGACATTTCCCACGCGGACGGACATTTCCCGCACCGGACATTTCCCGCGCGGACATTTCCCGCACCGGACATTTCCCGCGCGGACATTTCCCGCGCGGACATTTCCCGCACCGGACATTTCCCGCGCGGACATTTCCCGCACCGGACATTTCCCGCGGACATTTCCCGCGGACATTTCCCGCGGACATTTCCCGCGGACATTTCCCGCGGACATTTCCCGCGGACATTTCCTGCGGACATTTCCCGCATTTTCAGACATTCCCGGATATCTCAATCGATATCTCATTGATTCTTTAAACTTTTCAGCAGACTTTTTATCAATCATTGAAACCACGTGTTGTTGTTGTGCATTGTTATGTGTGCCGACTGATTGCACGTAAAGCCATGAAACTTGAAGCACTTATAAAATTAAGATATACATTTTTTTGTTTTCAATGTTTATTGCCAAATTCTACTCTTTTTTTATGATATTTCAGCAGAAGTTACTAAAAAAACTAAAAAGATCACTAAAATTCAGCATTTTCACTCAGGTTAAACAACATGTGGAGTGGATTTCACGAAGCGGTCCATCATGTAGCGTTGAATTCACTTTGCCACCGTAAGCAACACATGACAATGCATCTGTAACGTTATCAACGCTTGGGGCATGCTGTTCATGTTTATTTGATTTCATCATTTAATCATTTTATGAGTACTTTTTGCGGAGTACGGAGTGCGGAGTATTTTATGAGTACGGAAATGTCCGCGCGGGAAATGTCCGCGTGGGAAAAGTCCGCGCGGGAAAAGTACGCGAGGGAAATGTCCGCGCGGGAAAAGTCCGCGCGGGAAATGTCCGCGCGGGAAAAGTCCGCGCGGGAAATGTCCGCGCGGGAAATGTCCGCGCGGGAAATGTCCGCGCGGGAAAAGTCCGCGCGGGAAATGTCCGCGCGGGAAAAGTCCGCGCGGGAAATGTCCGCGAGGGAAATGTCCGCGCGGGAAATGTCCGCGAGGGAAATGTCCGCGCGGGAAATGTCCGCGCGGGAAAAGTCCGGTGCGGGAAATGTCCGCGCGGGAAAAGTCCGCGCGGGAAATGTCCGTTTGGGAAATGTCCGCGCGGGAAATGTCCGGTTACCTAGAGTTCGACTGTATAGTTTCCAGCAAAAAAAAACCAAAAAAAACAAAACAACTCCAACACAGCGCCCGCACCTTCGCATTGCACGCGTCCGTGTCGCAGCAGCAGCGCGAGACGTTGCCGACGAATCCGAGCTCGTACGAGCCTTCGGCCAACGCGAACACCGCTCGCTCCTGGGCGCCGTCGAACGTGACGGCGTCGATCGGCTGCGGATCGTTGCACGAGGAGCTATCGCAGTCAGACTTCTCGCATCCGTCGATCTGCGTCTTCCACTCCGTATCGTCCAGGCGGCCCTCGAAGCGAACCTGTGTGCGTGGGTTGGCCTACAGGTTTTAATTTTAAACGACTGGTGCAAGACACATTTTGCGTTGAAAGACATAAAATCGGTGGTCAAGTCAAGACAACGACAAAGATGTGGTCGGACAACTCGAAATAATAGAACCTGTGTGTGTGTGCGCAAGTCGAGCTACACTCTAAGTGATAGCCAATCTTCTGATTGGTTGGTCATGACTCTCAGTGCACGACAGACTCCACCCCGCCGCAGCAATATGTCTGCGCAGAGAGCACGCATCAATCTGGGCGCCAACCAATCAGCTGATTGCTTGCTTATAATCTAGGTTTTTTGCATCCAAATGAATGTGAGTGCAATTTGCATGCATGCCGAATGTGCGGTACGGGCTGCCAAAGCACGTTGTCCACTCAATGAAATGGATTACGGTGACAGCACACTGTCGCACGGTTATAGCGCGTGTATTGCACGCTGTTACAATGTGACTTCGTTGTGACAAAAAAAAAACGGAAAGTCTGGCTTGCTGTGAACGGCAAGCGCATGTTTGGCGGCACATGACGTCATTTCAGTCAGACACGTTTGAAAAAAATAGGTCATACCGTTGTGCAGTACGTGCGGTCGTCGAGGCACTTCACCATTTCGTACTCGATGTCAGGCTGATCGTTCACCAGACGTCCACGCAAGCAGACCAACGCGCCGACAGGGGGGCTGAAGCCGCTCAGGGCGATGACGACGGCGAATAGCAGACGGTTCATGAATGCTAGTTTACCATGTTGTTGTTGTTGTTGTTGTTGTTGTTGTTTAGTGCGGCACGCCATGATGATATGGTATAGTTCAGTGTGTTGCTCAGTTTTCGGAGGAGTGTCTAGGATCAGTGTTAAAATCAGTGAAAGTCGGAAAAATCAGTGAATGGTGCGATTCGTCGGTGAATTCGAGTTTTTCAACCTTGCGTCGCAATTAAGGCCTCATTAATTGTGCTATGATTAACACCTGCTTTTTAAGCAAATAGTTTTTTTTGAGCAACTTCCATCATTGAAACAGTTTACTAACATCGACACATCATCATCATCATGACCCACTAACAAACAGCTGAAGCGAGCTGTTCTGTCGTCCCTGCTGGTTACTGGTGGTCTCGCACGTTCCAAATGTAATGACCTCCTTGAGCCTCATACGTGAACCTCGCACGTACAAAACTTCCCGTTCGTGGTGGGAGTGTGCGGCGTGACTGCGTATAACAAGTGTGCGTGTGTGTAGACGCTTATCAACTCGTTTCTGATTGGTGGTAGTGGTCGCGTCTGATTGGTTTGTGTTGTTGGATTTTTGTTGTTGATTGGCTGTTTTGAATTTGTTCGTGTGGTAAGCTGGCTAATCCGGTGTCACGTGACTTACTGCATAATTACTGCATGAGCCTGAGCCGTATTCCCGCGCAGGCGATCATGATTCATGACGTGCGCAGAGCGTGACTGGCGGCGGGCACGAGGGCGACGAAAGTGACGTGGCGGGAGATCACAAAAACTGAGACCAAACCGCTCTGCACCAATGCGAGGGGGCGCATTCTGTTTCCGCGTTCGGAGGTGGCTGAGAACAGTACCGTGGGCGAGGGGGGGGGGGGGGGGGGGTACCAGAGACCGTCGGGGGGGGGGGGGGGGGGGGGGGGGCACCGTGCCAGTGCCACCCCCCCCCCTAAAACCGGGCACCCCCCCATCGGACCCCCCTCCCTCGAAAATTTGGCCGACACCCCCCCCCACACCCCCCCATGAAATTTTGTCTGGCGGAGGCCCCCCCCCCAAAATTTTACGGACACACGAAAAAATTTTTTAGAAAATCATGATTTTTTGTCTATAAAGTCCATAATATAAGCTGAATATATGATAAATTGACCATCTTCATTGTAATTTCAACGATTTTGGAGCAAAATTTAGCGTTTTTCCTTCAAAATTTAAGCGAAAAATTATCATGGGGGGGGGGTGGGGGGAGGTGGTCCCCCCACAGGAAATTTTGTAAAAGTGGGCCCCCCGTGGGGGGGGGTCCCACGTTACCATAGGTTGGAGCCGCCCGCCCGTTTTGGTGGGCCCCCCCCCCCCCCCCCCCCCACGGCACCATACCCCCCCCCTTCGAAAATTGTTTTGGGCCCACGGTACTGGCTGATAATAAATAAATCAAATACCACTAAATAAAAATGATGATAAATTTTTGTTGAACTTTCCAAAAATTGTGCCAAAAACGAGTTTTCAAAGTGTATATTAGGGCCATTAGGAGAAAATTTTCAATGAAAAAAATTGGCATTTTTGTTTTTTTTAATTTAGTTTTACAAAAAATTTGATTGATTTTTGGGGCATTGATAAAACTACAGACCCGCACCCGACCCGACCCGATAAAAATTGTGTGATAAAACTACAGACCCGATGTCGGGTCTGGTCTAGACTAGGGTTGTTAAACAAAAATGAAAATTTTTTTTTTTTAAAGTGATTAAAAAAACAAAAATGCCGATTTTTTTTAAAAAAAAAATTCGAAAAATTTTCCTCTAATATGCTCTGAAAACCTCAATTTTGGCACAATTTTTCGAAAGTTCAACAAAAATTTTCTTTGATTATACCTCGTAAAACCTTTAGCAGTCGATTTTGGGCCGTTTTATCGACTGATTTTAGGCTTCGACAACATCTGCGATGAAGTTTTTGAGCGTCCCAAAGCTTAGCCTACCATTTCCGATGCAGATAAGGTGACGATTCGCCTCGCAGAGCGTCCGATTGTGCTCGCTGCTCCGTTTGCAAGCGCTACGTTGTCTGGTTGCTGCTTCGTGTCGTGTCGTCGCGACACCATCAGAAGAATTGATCGAATTTCAAGGCGGTATGTTTGTCTTCACTTCAGCATTAGCTTAGCTGGGGACAATTAGTGACGTTTTGGAGGTCAAAACACAAGAAGAGGCATGGTGACGGTTTGGAAAAGGGGTAATTGAGGTCACCAAAACAAAATCTGCAAAGTTCCGCCATACGGGAGTCATTCGGGAGGCGCTTGCATATCATATGTGGTTCTTCGGACTCCCTGATTGATTTAGCACAACTTTGATTTTTGAAATTTAAAAAAAAAATTTTTTTTTTAAACTGACGATTTTTGTTTTTTTAACAACCCTAGTCTAGACCAGAAAAGCATTGATAAAACTACAGACCCGATGTTTTTGAAAAAAATTCAAAAAAATAAAATTGGCCTAAAATCGGTCTAAATAAACCTTATTGGCTGGAAACAGGTTGCAAATATAAAAAATGTTTTTGCTTGGCGATGGCGGGAAATTCAAAAATTGAATCAAAACGTGTCTGGTCACGGTCAATTTGTTTGCTTCACGCGGCTGATGTTACAAGTTCTATATATGAGGGTGTGTGGCTCTGCGAGAAACAAAAAATACTCGGCAGTTCTGGGCTCTTATTGGCTGCTCATGTTATCGATTTCCCAACGTGCATGAGCGTCGAATATCGAATCAGGATTTCCTGGATTTCACGCGTTCATTATTGTTGCTGCATGCGGCTGATGTTAGACGTTTTGTATATGACAGAGTGTGGCTATGCGAGCAACAACACGACAATGCTGTACTGTGCAGGGCTTTTGCTGTGCATTGGTGCATGTGGATTGCGATTATCGCTTTTTGTGCAAAATGTCAAAAGGTTTAATGACAAAAAAACTTCACAACAATTGTGGACAACTAACCTCTATGGACTTTTAACTGTTGTTGCTCGCATAGCTACACTATCATATACGAAACGTGTAACATCAGCCGCATGCAGGCTATGCAGCCAACAATAGTGATTATGTGAAATCCAAGAAATCCTGAGTATATTCGACGCTTATGCACGTCGGGAAATCAATAACATGTGCAGTCAATAAGAGCCCAGAACTGCCGTGAATTGTTTGTTACTCGCAGAGCTACACCCTCATATATGGAACTTGTAACATCAGCCGCGTGAAGCAAACAAAACTGAACGTGACCAAACACGTTTTGATTCAATATTTGAATTTCCCGCCAAGGAAAAACTTTTTTTCATATTTGCAACCTGTTTCCAGCCAATTACGTTAATTTTGGCCGATTTTGGGCCAATTTTATTTTTTTGATTTTTTTTCAAATTTTGAGCACTTTTTCAAAAACATCGGGTCTGTAGTTTTATCAACGCTTTTCTGGTCCAGACCAGACCCGACATCGGGTCTGTAGTTTTATCACACAATTTTTATCGGGTCGGGTCGGGTGCGGGTCTGTAGTTTTATCAATGCCCTGATTTTTGTTCAACAAAAACCGAGCAACAAACATTTGCTTTCGCGACGACGACACTCCCACACAACACAATATATCCTCATGATATCACAACAATAAGGGGAAAATACAATCGTAATCATGCAATTTAAAACTGACGACTCTGGCCTCGAGGAGTTGAACAATCGCTTGGCAACGTGCTCCTACGTCGACGGGTGAGTTTTCTGCTTTTCGTTTTCCGTTGGGCTGGGGCTGGCGCTGGGCGAGGGCCGCAAGGCAGCGCCGCCGCCACCAAAGTCACCAGTTCCAGTTCACCAAAGCAAAGCACAGTGCTGCAGCAGTCGCTTCATTTTTCTCTCTCCACCGTCCAATAACCAACGCTGAACAAAACTTGATTCTTTTGACGAGGTCTAACTAGAGATGTAAGGGTCAAAAAAATATTTTTTTTAATTTTTAAAAAAAAAGTAAAAAAAATGAGCATTTTTTTATTTTATTAAAAATTTTTGAAATTTTTTCTTTAATGTGCCCTGAAAATGCCGTTTTTGGCATAATTTTTCGAAAGTTCAACAAAAATTTTCTTTGACTTTGCCTTGTCACTTAGTCTTCAACGCTGCAGGTGGTATTCTGGATTGATTTATCGACTGTTTTTAGCCTTGGTGAGTGATGATCGACTCGCGCATTGAAGTACTTGAGCGTCGCAAAGGCTAGTTCAACAAATTCCGATGCCGCTAAGGTGAGATAGAAGCAGAGAACTCACATTTACGCATCGTTTTTCAGGATCTCGAAAGGTCGAAATTGCAGTGTCTGCCACTGCAAGCGTAACTTCGTTGGTTGCTCGTTGCTGTTTCGCCTCGTGTGGTCAGCATGATCACACCGGTTTGTTGTTGAACTTGTTTCCGTGTTATTTGAGGTGAATTGAGAGGCAAAACACGAGACGTGATGTCGTCGGTGGGAAAATGGGGTCGAAAAAAGTCGAAATTTTCACCCTCCTCCCATATGAGTGGGGGTCATATGGTAAGTCGGTGGCGCCTCAGATGGTGATATTCGGACTCCCTGAAAAATTCTAAACAACTTTCATTTAAAAAAAAAATTTAAAAAAAATTTTTTTTTTAAAGAAAAAAAATAGAAATTTTTTTTTCTTGACATCTCTAGGTCTAACGAGAACTCATTCAATGATCGAATTTCGAGCGTGCGATGAAACGAGAGCGGTTTTCGTTTTCTCAGTTGGTGTCCGTCGGAGGCGGATCGATCGCTGCTGTCCGTCATGGCGGCCGCGCCACCCGCGAAACATGTGCATCTGCTGCGGTGGTACACGCACATGAAGAGCTTCACCAGCGACGAGTGCAGCAAGTGCGTTCAGTACTGTGGTCAGTTTTATGAAAGTGAGTAGTGTTACTCCAGGGTGTTCCAAAATTTCGACCTTGACAAATTCCGGTTGAATACTTGAACCCCAAGTTCATCTTTGACCGATCATTGATTGGATTGACATTTCTAATTTCGACGCAAAACTGTTTGTCTTTGAAGCTCACGACTCAAATATTTTTCCAGACTTTGTCAACGACTAACTTTAGGAAATCCTGGAATATCCTCACTTTTCAGACACTCTTCACTCTTATAAACCTGACCACAGACCGAAGTAAAAAAGCAAATTTTCGAGACGGGGGGTTGCGGAATGTTTTTCAGTTGGGGTGTCAATCATGGTACAATGGCACCCCCGTGCACTATTGTGACAAAAAAAAATATCTGGTGCTCATTCATGGTAGATTATGGCGAAACGGCATAGAACAACTCAGAAGAACCTCGTTCATGTTTCAACGTTTCAACCTCATGTTTCACTGCTGTTTGTTCTGTATTCAGATTAGTTAAGATTCCAATGCCAGTTTCTTTCCATTTTTTTGTCAAAAACTTTTTTGCTTTAAACATGAACACTGACTTTGCGGATACTTTGAACTATTGTGCATTCTCATTTCAGGTGGCTGAAAGCAAGCAGCTCTGGTGGTGGTGCCGAGCCGATGGCCAACGGCGACGGCGGCGACGACGACGAAGATATTGACTTGTTTGGATCGGATCAGGTTTTCTTGTTGTTGTTGTTGCTTTTTGGGATTTTAGGCGATGTTTTTAGCATACAGAACGTCGTCGAGTAGGGTGCCCATCGAGTTTTCGTCTGTCATTAAGTGCCGATTCAACCCTAGGGCGGGGTTCGATCACCCGAATGCACAGGCAAAAGTCCAACGCCCTACCACCAGGCAGGCCACTAGGGTGTCCTTGTTGTTGTTCCCATTATCGATGTCACACGATATACATGCTGAGCTGGGCCACAAGTGCATAATATGAATAGCCGCAGCTTGCCAATCATTGAACTGTTTGATCAGAAATTTTACCACTTGCTAGTAGCAGTTCAACTTAGATTTATGCCAATTTTCAAGCAAAAATATTGAAGCGCACATGTACGCCCAAGCCAAAAACCAAGAAAATAGATTTTTTTACTGTCTTCAGTCAAATTCGGGCGTTATTACTTTATGATCAAAATCGGGCGTTATTATCAAAATCGTGATTATTTTTTGAGAAAACCCTTCATGCATATGACGCGGGAATTCAAAATTGGCGCAGTGGCCCGCCGAGTCCCCAATATTCGACCGGGGCTACAAACGCATTTGAGTCGCAGAACCAAAAAAAATAACTGATAAAAACTTTCAGGAAGATGACGCCGAGAAGGAGCGCATCAAAGAAGAACGCTTAAAGGCGTACGCTGAGAAAAAGTCGAAAAGTCGGTTTGCTAGCTTGTTGTTGCTGTTGTTGGTGGTGGTAATGATTTTAAGGGGCATTCATAAAGCAGCATTTCTTGACTGTGTAGCTATGTTTTAACACAGCTACGCGTCACAAAATCCTGCTTCATGAATGGCGCTTTAGGCGGTGTTTTTAACCAGATCTAACCTAGGAAAGCGCACAGAACGCCGTCGAGTAGGGCGCCCATCGAGTTTTCTCTGTCGTTAAGTGCCTATACTACACCCCTCGGCGGGGCTCGATCCCCTAAACGCACAGAGAACGAGTCTACGCGCTATCATTCAGGCCACGAGCAGTCGCAGCATGTATGGGTGTTGGTTCCTTGGAAATCTTGGAAGGTTATACTATTGCGAAATTTCTTCCATTCAGAGCCGGGACCAATCGCCAAATCGTCCGTCGTTTTTGACGTGAAACCGTGGGACGATGAGTGCGATCTGGCAGAGTTGGAGGAGAAAGTGCGTGCCATCGAAACGGATGGACTGCTGTGGGGTGCTGGTGCGTTTTGCTGGGGGGGGGCATTGGATTACTATGGAACATTCGGGCATTGTACCCAACTGCGGTTGCTTTGTAATCTTGCATTACTTTGTACATGCACTTCAGTGCTAAATAAAACTGAATTGGAACGCCGGTGCGTTTTGCTGAAGAGGCTGGGACAGCCAGGGCATTGGCTGCATTTGAACTGATGCGCGCTGAGTGCTGATTGGTTGGTTGATTGTATTCACCCAACAGGCCCAACTCAGGCGGTTCGAATGGGAGTATCCTTTTTTCTCAAATAAAATTTCTCGTCCAAGGTTTCGGTGTGTGACTGACTGTTGAAACATTTTCCTGGGCTTTTTTTGGTCGCGCGCCGGTTCCGGAAACCCTAAGGTACCAAACTCCGGCGGAAACGGGCAATTCTGCCGTGAGTCCAATTTGCCCTTGGCTGTAGGGAGTAGAGACCATTTGTTGTTTATTGGTCACTTTAGTTTTTCAATTGTGTGTCTTGTCCGCAGCGGGGGTTCGAACTTTTCACCTACAGAACGGTAGGCGAAAGCCGTACACCTGCGCTACAGGCGCGACAAAATTCTCTTGGAAAACTCAATTGAAAAAACGGCAGTTTGAACGCTAATCGCTGATTGGCTCTCGGAGAATTTAAAAAAACTGTTTTTTTTTGTTCAGCTAAACTCGTGCCGGTCGCGTTTGGCATCAAGAAACTGCAGATCGGCTGTGTCATCGAAGATGCTGAGGTGGGCGAACGAAAACTGCGATTTGCGTGTTTGTTTTTGATTTTTTTTTCAACAAAATCCGTGCAAAACGTTCTGTCTGAAGAAAAAATTGGTGGGAAAACTTTCCAATGGCAATATCGTTCAAAAGCACAATTTGTCTCCAATAGCCGTGCAGGATTTCATTCACTGGATAGTTGCGAACAAGCGCTTTTGTGCGAACCCGGATTACGGTAATCTTACCGGATTCGGTCTCGACACGATCTTGGTGCTGAGCACCAAAAACGGTGCTTTCAACGAGCTGAAAAACCTAAAAAATCATAATACATAATAACCACGAAAGATCGCGTCGAGAACGAACACGGTAATCTGTGATCTTTCGCAGTAGCTGGACTTTTTTGCAGGTCAGCGTTGATTGGCTGGAAGAAGAGATCACCAACTTTGAAGACCATGTTCAATCAGTGGATATAGCTGCGTTTAACAAAATCTAAAGAAAATTTTTAGGCCTTAGGTTTTATGAAGTTTGAAGTTGTTTTCTCTGTTATTGTGAGGTTCGATTTGATTTGATCAATTGATTTCGATTGTTTTTGCAGATTGTTTTTTGTTAGCTCGTCGTTGTTTGCTACAGGCTTTGAGTTGATACTTCGCTTGGGCATGGTTTTTTAAAAACAAACAAAATGAATTTCATTTAATTTATCTGCTCGTGTTTTCTGTGAGACTTTGTTGTTGATTTTCGCCAGTTTGTTTCCGTGTGTTGCTCAGAAAGTTGCTTTTTGCGTCAAATTTTTCTGTGATTTGCGAACTGAGGACCAGTGAGTGAATTGTGCAGTGGTGAAAACGTGAAAATAAAAAAAATATCATTTGACTAGTGTGTGGTGTGTGGTCTGAAGTTTCTCATGTCAAACATAAAAGATTTCAACGGAACAAAAAGTCTGCTTTTATTTCGAAAAAGGTGACAAATAGAAATAACGCGTGCTAATAACATCCGGTTCACAAGTGAGGAACGTATTCAAGATCAGTTTTCATCCCGGGAATTCTGACGGTTGACTTTATATGCTGAAACGCCGCCTTCAATGGCATATCACAATCCTTAAATCGATCGTCGTTTTCGTAACAGCGTGTTTGTGGTTCAAAAAAAACAAAAGTTGATTTCGCATTTCGCGTCCCGAGAAACGTGTGATCAAAGGATCGGTGCACCGTGATTTGGCTGTGCATTATTTGCTGATTGGCCGCAAAACCGCAAAGGGTGGTAGGGTGGTTCACCGCAGCCCCGCAAGACGTTTTTTTCACATGGCTTGCGGAAACCCCTTGCGTCTCTTGGAATTGATCTTCCTGCAGCGAATCAACGAAATCCATTAGCAACAGTGCCAGGACAGGGTGTTTAACATTGAAAACAAATGTAGTGAAAGTGAGATACTTTTTTTAAACGGAGTTACAAACAAAGTTACGCAACTTAGCGATACACGAAGTACGAACAACACAAAAGACAGTGTGTAATGTACACAGTCAGTGCACAACGATAGATGGAAGCAACATAATCAAAATTTCCATAAACTTTTTTCGAATGAATTTATCCGGTTTTTTCTGCAGTTTTGTTTCAACAACGCGTTTCGAAACAATGAATGGTTCACACACAATCATCACATGCGTTTCATAGATCACCAATAATAAAGAACAATAATCAACATCCGTAAACGTTTTTTTCAAGCGCCTAATATTGTGAAATGATCTTGGCACCGTGGCCAGAGGGAAACCGCCAAAAATAATGGAAAAAATCGGTATATGAAGCAACCGAAATAGTTTCTTGAGATCGGTAATCAGGTTTTCGTTTTGTGTTTTTTCTAGGGATATAATCAGTCAAGTTTTCTGTTTCAGTCAGTGGACATATTTCTTCTTCAGTACAATTGTTCTTTTGCCTTTTTTAAGGCAATTGCCTTTGCCGTTAATCATCCTTTTCACCAATGCCCGGCTTTTTCAGAACAGAAAAAGGCAAAAGACCAATGACCGTTAGTGTTTCATGATTCCAACTTGTTCACCCAATCAACATTTGGGCATTATTTCAAGTCGAACACGCAAGAACAGCAACAAAAAAACTGGAGTTTCTGTGCACCAAAAAAACAGCTCATCAAAAATGCCCGTCCCCAAAACCAAGTTGTGGAATGGTTCTCTCCATTTCGGTCTTGGCAACATCATATGCAAAAGAGAGGTGGCCTCATCAGTGATGTACCCCTCCTGAACCACTTGAATAAGAGAACCAAAACCAAGAAACATCGCCGCTGTTCGTCCGTGTTCGACTGTGAAAACGCCCAAAAACGCAAAATCCAAAATGAACACTTTTCAAAGCGAATCGCTCATTGGCTGTTCGCCAACGCCTGCAGTATCGCCTGCACCTCGTGCGCAACGCAGCTCAGGACGAACTCGTACTGGTTCTTGTTGGCCACCAGGCCCATTCGCTGGTCGCGCAGGTGCTCCAGTGTCGCAAAGATGTCAATCTCTTTGGCTCCTGCAACACAGTTTACCCCGGGGTAAAAAAAATTTTCGGCCAGAAAACTACCCGAAATAAAATTGGCCAGAAAGCTCACAACGAAACTGGATAACTTTCACAAACCCCTTGCAATTCGATTCAGTACCATGTCCAATAGACAGTAAGTGCCAGTGCGTCCGGCGCCGTCGCTAAAAGTGCAAAAAAAGTTCAAAAAACAGCACAGGGTACTCATGGATGATGCGGGAATTCAAAATTGGCAAAGTGATCCGAGTGCCCTGAATAGGGCCGGTGTCACTTAAGGCCCGTTCATACCTGACGTATGTATGCAGACGTACGTCGACGTATGTACGTCTGCATACGTCAGGTATGAACGATAGTATGCAATAACACGGAACCTAAAGTGACGTGCCGTGCCGTATGCGCATACGTCAGGTATAAACGGGCCTTTAGGCAATCATGCCCATTCGCGAGCGAAGCGGAGCGGACAGCGGATGCGGCATAATATGGCCCGTCAGTCGCTCGCGCGTAAATTCCAAACTTCCTTTGCCTCGCTCTGTGAACATAAAAGGAGCTGAGATTTTTTTCTGCGGCACACAGGCAGACAATCCACAGATACACTGTGTGCACGAGAAATTTTTTCGTGGTGATCTTCTACACACGCTGTGTGCGTATTTTATCAATTCTGAACGTGAAAAAAATTATTCTTCTAAACCCCTTTTTTTCGACTATGTCATAAAATGTGTTCGCAGTTTCAGTGATATAAAGAAATTTCTGACTGTTATAAGAAAAACATTTTCTAGGGTAAAAATCTTCGGGATTTTCAAATTTCGCATTCATTTTTTTCTCCGATGCTTCCCAAGGCTTAAAATTTAGCTTGTTTGTACAAAATTACGAAAAAGGCTTATTTTGAAGTGTATTTGCGATTTCTGCGCGTGAAACAAACCGTTATTTGACAAATAAAAAAGTTTCTAGGGGTCACCAACAACGGAGAGTTTGAATTTGACCTTTATTTTAAAAAAAAAATCAAAGTAATAGCTGTTAAATAACCAAAGTCGTGACGATTTCGGGCAAATCGCCGTGGAAATTGGCGAAATCGGTTCAAAAACAAAAAATAAGAAAGTGGTGTATTCCGGGGTAATTCAATGCGCTGATCACGGATTTCGGTTTAGTTTTCTTATGTGAGCAACGCTACATACTGCATCGTGACGATTTCGGGCGAATCGGCCGTGGAAATTGGCGAAATCGGTCCAAAAACAAAAAACGAGAAACTGGTGTAGTCCGGGGTAATTCAATGCGCTGATTACGTATTTCGGGTTAGTTTTCTTATGTGAGCAACGCTACATACTGCATCGTGACGATTTCGGGCGAATCGGCCGTGGAAATTGGCGAAATCGGTCCAAAAACAAAAAATGAGAAACTGGTGTAGTCCGGAGTAATTCAATGCGCTGATTACGTATTTTGGATTAGTTTTTAATGTGAGCAACTCTAGATACTGAATCGTGACGATTTCGGGCGAATCGGCCGTGGAAATCGGCGAAATCGGTTCAGAAATGAAAAACAAGAAAAGGGTGTTTTCCAGGATAATTCAATACGCTGATCACGGATTTTGAATTCGTTTTTTATGTGAGCAACTCTAAATGCTGAATAGTGACGATTTCGGGCGAATCGGCCGTGGAAATTGGCGAAATCGGTCCAGAAACGAAAAACAAAAAAACGGTGTTTTCCAGGGTAATTCAGTGCGCTGATCACGGATTTTGGATTACCTAGTTTTTTTATGTGAGCAATTCTAGATACCAAATCGTGACGATTTCGGGCGAATTGGCCGTAGAAATAGCATAGGCGAAATCGGCCCAAAAACGAAAAATGAAAAACCTGAGTTCTCCGGAGTTTAGAAGAATGTGTGACCAACGAATTGTGAATTTGGTCCGACCTTCGCGGCTTATGTAAAAGTCAGAATATTATCTAAAAATGCGGGAGACGCATGTAAAAGGAGGAATATGGCTTTGTGTAAGCAGTGACAGATTTGGCTCGACAACACTTTTCAAGTCTCTGATGTGGTACACACGGATACAAGTACATAAGAGCCATATTTTTGCGCCGTTTATTCATTAAATTCGGTTGCACATGGCAACCCTCGTACTTTGTTTGTAGACAAATGAAACTTTCACATTTGCGGTATTTTGGGCATTTAGCGACCACTAAAAACACTAAAATAACGATCAATACATAATGTTCGCTGTTTGCGGTTTCGCCAGGTAGACGCATACCGCGGTGCCCCCTGGGCTCGTCAGTGCGACGGACACCAGGCAGAACTGCCGAAGGTGTTTTACCACAGACAGATCTTATAGTCTGGGCAAAACATCAGATCAGACTTTGGATCGCTGACACTGCTTTGCCCAGGACAAAGTGTATCGCAGAGGTATATCAACGCAAGGTTTCCTTCTGTGGCAAAGGCAATGACTCACGGGACAGACGGTTTATCCTGCCACAAGAGTTTGGTAAACAGGGTGAAAATCAACGGCAGACAACACCATTCTGTCACTGGTTCTGGTGTGTACACAGCGGTGCGTACGTTAGCAACAACGATAAAGCTACATGCAGCAATGTTTTGCAATCTCTGATTTTTCTGTTTTTGCACAGAATTTACAGAATTTCGCACATGGTGTGATTTTAGACTAAACTGAAGAGGACAATTAAAAAATTAAAGTTTTTACGATTTTCAGGAAAACAAACGCGGCGCAAAAATATAGCTCTTATGTACTTGTATCCGTGTTTACCACATCAGAGACTTGAAAAGTGTTGTCGAGCCAAATCTGTCACTGCTTACACAAAGCCATATTCCTCCTTTTACATGCGTCTCCCGCATTTTTAGATAATTTTGAATTGCCATATGAACTGATTCAACGTCTGCACACGCATTGATTCGCACAACCTAACAAAATTGATAATACCCGCGTGTGTATTACACTGCACCTGTGCGGTAGCGTATGCTTGATTGTATGATCCGGTCAAGGGACATTGTGTCTTGAGAAAAATACACCGTTTTCAAACAAGGGCTTTTTTGAGATTGAACCTAGAGGCAGCACATGTACCTGCAGTGCACCACAATTGGACTGGAACGACCGCGGTACGATTTGTTGACTTTGCTGAAAAAAAGAAGAAAAATTAACGCAGATAACTTTAAAAAATACGTTTTTCATTGTTTTTATCAGTTTCGACCAAGTTTATAGATAGGTAGCAGAAAAGCAAAAATCCGTAAACATGGCAGACGCACACCACTGATCAAACATAAACCAAAAAATGCACAATAAACATTCCGAAAAACAACACCTTTCTTGCGTCACGTATTTTGGTGTGGTGTGAAAAAGAAGGTGCAGGAAATTTAAAAATTTCCCACGGATTCATTTCTTAATGCCAAAATTCTTTTGGCATACGGAGTACGGTATCCACAGAATAGGTCTCGAGACGATTATCTGATTCCAACTTTTGCGACCTGCGCTAGACACTGTACAAAATATTACACCTGACCGGAACTGTTTGAGAGGCAAAATCGTGTCAAGACCGAATACGGTAGCTACTGTGCTCCGTGGAGTAACGACCGTGTGTTTTTCGATTGACCATATCAATCCAGTGGAAAACGTCGGGAATATGGAGGTGCAGTACAACAGGTCCATTCAAAGGCGTGGTTTCTTTTCCCTCCAGAGATCAGAACTGGAGCTATAGCAAAAAGCTCCTTAAAAACTTATAGAAAGCATGCTCTTGATTCTGAAAAGCACACTTCCCAAATATACGGAAGCAGCGGATACGGGACAAAAAAAAACCACCCCACTAGCCGTCGCATGAATTTCCGGTGGAAAACAAATCAAAGTTACAGTAGAAGACTGCATATTCTATTGGCTATCAAGGTGTGGAGCAACCTTAACATGGAAATTGTGCGTGATATTTGTTTCAAAATTCATGCTTGAGAATAGTTCAATCATGCAGGCAAGGCAGAGAGAGGCTCATACTGGTTTCAATGACATTTCCAAAAATGTCCACGTCAGCAACAGCCCAAGAAGCAGACAGTAAATTGAAAAGGCGTACGGTTGTCAGCGCCATAAAGCGGCATCAAACGGTGTTACACGCGGAAACAGAACCTCTGTGCATTGTAAGCTTCACGTTTTTTTCACAACAATCATTCATCGGAGAGAATAGTGCGGAGATGAGAGTAGCAGAAAATCCACGCAAATCTTTTTCAAATGGCACTTCACTGGTGATTGATTACCATTCCGGCGCAAAGAAAACTGCCAAAAATGTTTGTTTTAATTTGGCAATCAGTCATAATGAACTGCCATTTTTTTGTGGAAAAAAATTCGGGCAAGAAATAGCCGGTTCATGCAAGGTGTGGAGAGCGCATATCTCAGAAAAAGACGCTGGGGGAACGACTCTGAGATTATTGTTTTGGGGATAAATTTTGAAACAAATTTGCCCGTGAAAACAAATAAATTTTTGCGTTTCCTGAAAATGGGTTCCTTCATTCCTTCACAAGAATGTATTCTTAAAATGTTCCTCAGCGTTTTTTTCTCGGTGAGTGTATGAGTGAGCCATTCAAGAGCCAGAGAGAGAACCAAGTCCAGTCAAGAAAACCAGCGAGTTCCAAACAAACAGAGAGTAGCCAGTGTAGTTGTTCAGGCTGTATACACAATGGATCAATATCGATGTTACCTGTGCAAAGCGGCTTTTCAGGGGGTCAATAATATATATGAGGGTTAAATCAGCCAAACTCTCCGCATTTTCAATATAACGATCGCGAATGCAACAATCAATAAATTCGTTTCACTTTCAATCCACCAGTTGACTCATCATCATTATCGGTTGTACTGAGCATACTTGAATCGTATCGTCGCTAGACTTAGTTCGAAACCTTCAACGAAAGTTTCGTAGTTCCGAATTTCTCTCACGTTTCTTTTTCTTATCCGTTCTCACGAAATCCACGTTCACATCCCATCACTTTTGTGACTATGCAATTGCCAATTGAGTCGATCGATTACGCCCAAACCGCCGCCAAACGAGCGCAGTTCAGGTTTTCAGTCTCATCAATCGTTTGTAAGAATTGCACCCACAAAAATGACGCGACGTAAACATGACGTGTCGTAATAGGTTTACAGTTAACGTATATGGCTGAAGCGTTTGGGGGCGGGGACACGGGGGAATTGTTTCTCAGGTGTAAGCCGCTTTTTTCAGTAGCTGTGGGTAAGAATGATTTGTAAAACACGAACCATACATACACACGAAACGTGAGAAAAGAGAAAGGTTACAAAAAGTATACAGCGCAATCTTTTTGGTGCCTTACAGTTGCGAGTAATCAAAAAAATAAGCAAAAAGAGGTTGAGTTTTTCAATCGGTCAATAATAAAAATAGTTTATTCAAATCTTTTCTGAGCGTAAAAGTTGAAAGTCGTATATGGCTTCTAGCCCGGTCTCTATACGTCGACCCCACACGCATGCAAAAGGTCCACGTAAAAAACCGCCGTGCGAGAATGCGTGACAGTCAGACGAGACGAGTTGAATATCGATACACGTGAACGTGTTTACGTGTTGGCGTACAAAAGACAGGTCAACGTGTTACACGGTGTGAAAATGGGACGGGTCTACTTGAAAATTA
>JASANC010003762.1:0-11097 GCA_030248135.1 Theristus sp. LFF4_11
ACGTTAAGCGTCTGTGTGCATTCGGCCGACGGGGTGTATCGGGCGCTTAATGACAGCCGAAAACTGTTCTAGCAAAATCCCGCTCACCTTCCCATATAGGCGGGCGGCGCATTCGGCGGACGACGACAGTTCGTTGGATCGATAATGTCCACTCGACCAAATGTCACTAATCGGCCTGAAAGGACACCAAAATTTTAAACTTAAAAACGTTCAATCTGATAAAGCAGCTACGTAAACGTTGTATTGAATTTCGAATGAATTGAGAATGAAGAATTTCGCAATTTTGTCAAAGAAAAACTCCCCACGGCACTGACCATTCGGCGAGAATCGCGCTCCGGACGTCCGCGGGAACGGCACGAACTTGTCGAACTGCAGACTGCAGGCGCTCAAGACGGGACTGGTGACCAGCGGGATGGTGCCGCCGCGCGGCGAGGTCGTCGTCGTCGCGCTGTAGAACGATTGCGGCCGCTGGTAGCTGGTGCCTGAGAGAAGCCCGCGAGAAACAGTGACGGACGGCGGTTGTTTTCCTTTTTCAGAAACGGAAAACTGTCCAGCATTTTGAAAATGTTTGAAAATCGTCATGAAATTGGTCGAGTCAGTTCGTGTGCACCCATCAACGGTGGGTCGCATTCGATTGAGGGCAAAAGCATTCCGTGTCAAAACCAAAAAACCACAGTTCACTAACCAGTCATACTCGCCGCCGAAGTGCTCGTGTTTATCAAGGCAGCTTGTTCGCTTTGCTGCAAGGAAACAAGAAAGTGCAGTGTCAGTCCGAATCATGCTAAACCATCTGGACTGGAGGTTGCTGGCGTTGGGGAAGCAAATGCCCGCAGCCAATTTCACGGGTGACAACAACAACACTAACAACTCACCGCAATGTCACCATAAACGCTCGCGAGCTTTCGCAAGACGTCCACCAGATTTGGCGTTGCGGCCGCGGCATCGGTCGCCTGCTCGATTGTTGCATTGTCTGGTGGATTTGTGGTGTCAGTCGGTTCACTGAACGGCACGTTCACCAGGTCACGAGCATGCTGTACATTGGAAAAAGGAGGTTTTGGGGGTGAAAAAACGCGATAAAATATATACCCAACGATAGTCATGACATGAGCAGAACAGACGCATCATACCCCGCGCGACGGTGAGGGGTACCGTGGTGCAAGCAAAAACGTAAATCGCGTTTCGGTGTGCAATGTTGCCCCGCACTCCTTTAAAACCGTCGCAAAATTATGTATCGCACAGTGCACGACTAGGACTCAAAGTTTTCTGTTCCGTCCAAAAACAAGAAGAACTGATTTCTATTCACTACCAAACAGGGGAAAAACCACATTTTCACAAAAAAACGTCTTTTTACCATGACATCTCCACCACCGCACCAACCTTCAGCAGCGTCTGCCTGCCCGTCTGACTGAGCGACACGCCCGCCGCCAGCTCACCGGCCATCAACGGCGTCGTCGCCAGCTCAGCGCCGAAACTGTTGCTTGACTCCAGTTGACTCGAGGTGGACTTCACGTTTTTGATCACGTGAAACTGGAGTGCGTTGCGAGCGGAGTGTGCGAGATCGCTTGAAAAGGTGAGCGCAAGACGAGTGACAAACGGCGCGTGGGTGAGCGAGACGGTGACGCTGCCCGAGGTGGTGTCGATCTGCAAACGTGGAGTGTGGTTGATCGGTTTAGAGTCTATTTCGAGATCATACGCAGTTAGCTGATTGGTTGGTCGCCACGTGATGTATGCATTCCGTGCAGGACAGACTCCACCTCCAGAGTGCATACATCACGTGGTTACCAACCAAACAGCTAATTATAGTGATATAGAAATATACTGTATTAGTGCAAGTGAATGAAACAATCTAAATTAATTCCCCTCGCAAGCACATCCACTAACCTTTTCAATCTCAACTCCATCGAGTTTAGCAGATTCAACGTTTTTCTGAAGCGCGTTTAGCTCCGCCTCAACGTCAGCTGGCAAACTGCCAGCCTCTTGACTGTTCAGTAAGGAGGCCTGCAGAAAGTGATAAATCGTTTTTGGATTTGTAGTTTGTAAAAAGTTGAAAAAAAACATCTCAAATGGCGGTCCGTTTACGCCATACACCAAGCCATGACAAGTTCAAACAAATGACGACTGAAAACACGAACAGCAGCGGCTGGCGAGTGCTCGTTGTAGTCGATTAGTATTCCCATGCCGTCCTGTAATTGGGCGTGTTCAAAGTGCTCGCGATCAACTGAGGGATCCGGCTGCAAACCAACGGTAAAATGGATAAAACGTGCAGAAAAAGTTCTTGTCGTAAGACCGAATGGCGTTTTTTCTCATTCTGCGCGCGTATTTCTCGGATCTCGGTGCCAGGGTGTTTGTCTGACACTGCTGCTCTTCAATTCAATAAGTGACGTGAGGAAATTGAGATTTGTTGTGAAACTTGAGTTTATCGCCAGGGCGCTCAGTGGTGTTGTAGTACCAACCAAGCGTTTAATAAAGCTTGTCCCCGGGGACCGGATTTCTCAAAAAAATACGCCGACACGACGCCACTCACAACAAGCAGCGCATCACTGACAGTCCACAGTCTCAGCGCGTGCTCCTTGCCGATCGTGAACATCTGCGCGACGGCGTCGTTCGGTCGGCGCACACGCCAGCACAGGTCGAGCACGTGGTCGTTGTGGCCGTACAGGAAGTGCACCTGCACAAGTGCGAGCAGCAGTACGGTGTGTTGGTTTAAAGCTGTCTATAATTTCGCAGAGTACAGAGATTGCGAAAAAAATAGAAAGAACGGGAACGAAATGCCAAGAAAACATGTGTAGCCAAAAATGGGCGTGTTTGCTTGTCAACCAAACATACACATTCGTTCTTACTTAGTGTAATAGAAATATCGCAACAATATCAGGATTATAAGGAGTGAACTATCTATAAACACAAACGGGCGCCGCGAGATCCGTCGCTCGCCAGATCGACACCGGCTGCTGTTCCGGGCGGGAGGCCGATGGAAGCGCGACACTCGCAAGTCCGCTGCCAGATGGCTGGAGAAACGTTGAAATTGTAAAAAAAACTCGACGAAAACACACCAAAAAATCAGAGTGTAGATTTTATTACCAACCGCATATTTCACTTTCCAGACGGGACAGATCGTTTGCGTCTCGCTCAGCGGCTTCGACGGTTGCGTGTAGTTCCAGATCTGTGATGCGATGCAAAGAAACAATGCAATACCACTGTTGACGTCAAATGGGAGAAGTTGGATTTCTCGTTTTTCAGCACACAAAAAACCTTGATTTTTGTTAATTGCAAACGAACGAAATTACGAAAATGAAGAAAAACAAAAACCGTATGAGCGCACTTTCAAGGTCGAGTCTTGACTGGCCGATATCAACTGTTGCCCGTCGATTGGACTCCAATCGATTGCGTTCACTTTCGACAAATGCGTCGGCACGTACTGTATCGGTGCCCAGGTGCCTTTCTGAACAACAAGCAACCCGAGTTAAAAAAAAGTTCAGACAAAAATTAGTAAATGCCATTCCCAACATAATACACTCCGTAATAACCCAGTACATGTTACACGACCAGCACAGCAATGGCACGCACACACACACACACACACACACACACATACACACACACACACACACACACACACACACACACACACACACACACACACACACACACACACACACACACACACACACACACACACACACACACACACACACACACACACACACACACACACACACACACACACACACACACACACACACACACACACACACACACACACACACACACACACACACACACACACACACACACACACACACACACACACACACACACACACACACACACACACACACACACACACACACACACACACACACACACACACACACACACACACACACACACACACACACACACACACACACACACACACACACACACACACACACACACACACACACACACACACACACACACACACACACACACACACACACACACACACACACACACACACACACACACACACACACACACACACACACACACACACACACACACACACACACACACACACACACACACACACACACACACACACACACACACACACACACACACACACACACACACACACACACACACACACACACACACACACACACACACACACACACACACACACACACACACACACACACACACACACACACACACACACACACACACACACACACACACACACACACACACACACACACACACACACACACACACACACACACACACACACACACACACACACACACACACACATCCGATCATACAGCAGTACGCGCACGTCATCGTATATATGTGTGTGTGCCTGTGTGTTTGTGTTGTGTGTGGTGACTGTGTGACAGGTACCGAACGTAGCGGTCTTGAAATCAAAGACTCCAATGTACCAAACGAGCAGCCACTATAAAGAGGGTTTATTTGAAAATACGGACACCAACAAATCATATTACAAAAGCAGCCATGAAAGCAAATCAAAAAGGCGCCAACCCTGAGGTCCCAGACGCGCACGTCGCAGTCGTGTGCCGTGGCGAGCACCGTGCCGGGCAGCGACGACGACGCAGCACCGAGTGCTCTCGCCCACTTCACTTGGTGCGCACCAGCTGCAACGCAATTCGCTGGCGTGTCTTTCTTGTTGAAGAACTCCGTGAATCAGAAGACTGCGCTGGTTATTATGGATGGATTGATCATTGACGCGCACCATTATGGTCATGCACTATTGCTTCATGGATGGCTGTGTGTACCGACACCGACAGCCACAAGATGCGACACCAGACAAAAGTTTTTTGGTCAAAAAATTCTGGACGATGCAATTTGCTTGCAAACAATCTGGCCGGAAAGCAGAGGCGACATAGGAAAAAATGATCATTTGGACCAAGTCACAGCAGCAAAGCGGCAATTCTGACGAAAAAATGTTTCAGCCTGATTGGTGTCGGCCGCACTGACACGAGCCATGAGGACCCACCCAGCGGTCATCGTGATTCGCTGTATGCATCGATTATTATTTTTTTTTAATTTTCTTCGACTGAATGCGTGTGCAGACGTAGAAAAGAAACTGGTTTCAATCATTATGTGGCAATTCAAAATCGCCCAAGTGACTCGGCTCGGCCCCAAGTGAGCAGGCAAGCCAGCGCACACAGAAAACGTTCATTTCTACCAAACGAAACCAAGCACACGCACCGACAACGGGCAACTGCTGCACGGGTCGCTTCAGGTCGCGCGTGTCCCAGACGCAGATGGCGTCATCGCCGCTGCAACTGGCGAACTGCCTGGCGTCAATCGGGTGCCAGTCGATGTCGGCGACGGCACGTGGATGCGCCGAGATTTGACGCTCGAATGAGAACGACGTGCCACTCGCGCACTGATACAGGTCGATCGTTTGACTGCCCTGGAAAGTGGCTTCTGCGAAAATCGCATCGACGCTCAGTCGGTTAAAACATAGCTCGCGGTCACTAATATGAAATATTGTTTCATGAATGCCGCTTAAATACTGCTTCGTGAATAACCGTTACGACATTTCTAAATGAAGTTCAATACAGTACCCAGTTTTTAAAATGGATGAAATAAAAAAGAGCTCACCGAAACAGCGATGTGCCCTCCGTCAATGTCGGGACTCCATCGCGTCACTGAAGCCTCCCACCGACTTTGCCTCGTCACCCGGGTCACGATTTCACTCGGCGACTCGGCCTTCACGATACATAATTGTCGTTTTCTACACGAAAACAAAACGCAATGAATGAAATGATGAAAAATACGCTCATGAACACACAATTAGTCCGAACGTTTCTGTATTTGTTTTGTGTATTTGTTTCAACATTCATAATTATATCACTGATTTGTTTTGCAATGAACCGTTTATTGTCATTGATGGACAACTGTTGGCAGTACGACACCAAATTTGTTCAACCGTAAAATGACACCAACAACGCCAATCGAAACGACAACAACAATGCACTGACAGAGAGCTATTTTTCACTAATAAAGTCAGAAACAAACTCAACAACTCACTCACCCGCCCAGAACAATCAAATCAAGGCGTCCGTGAAGATCAAACGATGCTGCTTGAATGTCTTTGTATTCCCAGGCGCAGTCCATCATTTTTTTTAATTTCGAATTCTCTGATTCTGAAAAAAAAAACTCACACAAGTTTGGAAGTTTGGAAACCCCCATCAGTACAGTGGGCCCAAAACAATTTTCGAAGGGGGGGGGGTATGGTGCCGTGGGGGGGGGTGCCGACCAAAAAGTGAGGGGGGGGTCCAACTAGAGAGGCATGCGGTCGATCCGGTACCGGTCGATCCGGTACGGTCGATCCGGTACCGGTCGATCCGGTACCGGTCGATCCGGTACCTGGCAATTTTCTAGGGCGGTCGATCCGGTACCGGTCGATCCGGTACTCGGTCGATCCGGTACCAATTGAAATTTTCAGCTGTTTTAGCATTCAATTCAATTTGTTTCTGATTTGTTTTCCATTTTTCTTCGTTTCTCTCATTTTATCTGATGTCTGAAACATTTTACCGCAGGTTTTTTCGCGGGAAATATGAAAATAAAAACAACAGACATTTTTCCTCAACTCCAAAAGAGAACCGAATCAGTCTTCATATTTTTATTTTGTTCTCCTTTTCTTGCTGAGCTGGTAATTTTGCAAATTTTCACCGTCTTGGAGCTTTATTCTTCTGGAAAATAGTTCAGAAAATAAAAAAAACATATGGTACACTTGTTTTGCTTTTTTCAGAATCAGATTACGATTACCAAAACCAACAAAGTGTCGCAAGTCGTCGTCGTCTCATCGTATCATCAACAATCGTGTTCGGTTTCATGTCTTTCCGTGCTGCATAAATGTTTCGCAATCACCGAAACCAAAGAAAAATCGAAAACACAACGAATTGAACGCTAAAAACCCGTAAAACAGCTGAAAATTTCAATTGGTACCGGATCGACCGAGTACCGGATCGACCGGTACCGGATCGACCGCCCTAGAAAATTGCCAGGTACCGGATCGACCGGTACCGGATCGACCGTACCGGATCGACCGGTACCGGATCGACCTACAGCCATGGGAGGAGGGTGAAAATTTCAGACTTGGTTTCGGCGACCCCATTTTCCCACCGACGACATCACGTCTCGTGTTTTGCCTCTCAATTCACCTCAAATAACACGGAAACAAGTTCAACAACAAACCGGTGTGATCATGCTGACGACACGAGGCGAAACAGCAACGAGCAACCAACGAAGTTACGCTTGCAGTGGCAGACAGTGCAATTTCGACCTTTCGATATCCTGAAAAACGATGCGTAAATGTGAGTTCTCTGCTTCTATCTCACCTTAGCGGCATCGGAATTTGTTGAACTAGCCTTTGCGACGCTCAAGTACTTCAATGCGCGAGTCGATCATCACTCACCAAGGCTGAAAGGGGCGCGGGGGGGGCCATGTGACTTTGGGGGGGGTAGGGTTAGGGGAAAAAAAAATCCGGATTTTTTTTTTAAATTAAAAAAAATTTTTTTTTTTAAATTTTTTTACAAGTTAGGTTCGTTCGAAGCGTCTCGTCGAGCTGAGTTCATCTAGACTATTTTCAGAACGATCCGGGAAACTATAAGAGCGAAAATCGTGTTTTATTGAAATTATGTCCATTTCATAGAGGGAAAGTTGCATTTTCAACAGTAAAACAGGGCATTTTTTCACGTGTACTTGAATATTGAACCGTTCTTAGTGGTTCCTCTTTAGACAAATTACCAAAATTTGACTGTGTTCAAAAATTCCTGTTTGCTGTAGCTAAGTCGGCAACCCCTGTCGACCCGGTCGCCCCCCCCCCCCAAGACACTTACTTTCAGGTTCAACCAGCTATGCTATCTGCCACATGGCGAGAGCCCACTCTTAAAATCATCGTATCGAAAACACGTACCATGATTTCGCGATCACGTTGCGGGCAACTGACAGACGCAAGTTTAACACGTTAGTTTAGCTCAGCACGCAAGTTTTAACATGTGGCCATGTTATCGGGTATCTGAAAAACGGTCGTGTGATGTGGTATTAACCAACATCTCCGCTCAAATTGTTTAACAATATATCGCACAACTCCATTGTAGACCTATAACATACGCCAATCAACAAGATATCATGTTCATCTCATGGCCTACCGACTGAAAAACATGTTCTAAGTTGCAAGAAAACGATTTCTGAAACGATATTTCAATTCAGTTAAGTCATTTCAACGCTAAAAATTGACTCTAGAAGTCATCCAAATCGAAAAACATGGAGTACGTCGGTCAAAATGACCAAATAATGACATTTACCTAAGCACACAAAGAAGTTGGGAAGAAAATTTGGTTTGAACTTTCAAAAAAATTATGCCATAAATCGAATTTTCAGAGCAAAGTAGAAGAAAAAATTTTCAAATTTTTTTTTAAGTTTGAAAAAAAAAAATCCAAATTTAAAAAAAAAAAAAAACAAAAAAAAATAAAAAAAAATTTTTTTTCAAAGCCCCTAACCCTAGGGGGGGGGCCGGTCAAAATTTTGAAATTTGATAGATAGATAGCTAAAACGCTAAAAGGCTATAAAAACAGCAAAATAATGCTAAAAATACACTAAAAATCAAGTATAAACGCGTATTTTACCTAAAATTAGCGAAATTTTCAAGAATTACGAGCAAAAATGGTCAGTTTTGGTCAAAAATTGACTTATTTTATGTTTTCGAAGACAAAAATTTTCAGATAGATAGCTGGCTGAAATTTTTTTTAGATAGATAATAGCTGAGCCGAAAAAACTTGTTTGATAGAGATAGATTCGAAAATTTTTTTTGGGGGGGGCCCCCCTAGAACAACTATGGGGGGTGGCACGGTGCCCCCCCCAGTACCGTGGGCCCAAAAAAATTTTCGCGGGGGGGGTATGGTACCGTGGGGGGGGGGGGTGCCGACCAAAAAGTGAGGGGGGGGGGTCCAACCTATGGTAACGTGGGACACCCCCCAGGGGAGTCCCATGGGGGGGGGGTGCATTTTTTCAAAATTTTCTGTGGGGGGGGTCCACCCCCCACCCCCCCCCATGAAATTTTTTTCGCTCAAATTTGAAAGGAAAAACGCTAAATTTTGCTGCAAAATCTTTGAAATTACAATGAAGATGGTCAAGTTATCATATATTCAGCTTATATTATGGACTTTATAGACAAAAAATCATGATTTTCGAAAAAAATTTAGGGTGTGCAGAAAATGTGGGGGGGGGGGGGGGGTGTCCGCCAGACAAAATTTCATGGGGGGGTGGGGGGTGTCGGCCAAATTTTCGAGGGGGGGGGGGGTACGATGGGGGGGGGGTGCCCGGTTTTAGGGGGGTGGCACGGTGCCCCCCCCCCCCCCCCCCACCCGACGGTCTCGGGTGCTCTGGGGGGGGGTGTACCCCCCACCCCCCCCCGCCCACGGTACTGCCCCCCCCACCCCCCCCCCCACCCGACGGTCTCTGGTCCTGGTGCTCTGGGGGGGGGTGTACGTGTACCCCCCCCACCAGTACCGTGGGCGGGGGGGGGTGGGGGGGGGTACACTAGGGTTGTTAAAAAAAACAAAAATCGTCATTTTTGTTTTTTTTAAAAAAAAAAAAAATTTTTTAAAAAAAAAAAATTTCAAAAATCAAAGTTGTGCTAAATCAATCAGGGAGTCCGAAGAACCACATATGATATGCAAGCGCCTCCCGAATGACTCCCGTATGGCGGAACTTTGCAGATTTTGTTTTGGTGACCTCAATTACCCCTTTTCCAAACCGTCACCATGCCTCTTCTTGTGTTTTGACCTCCAAAACGTCACTAATTGTCCCCAGCTAAACTAATGCTGAAGTGAAGACAAACATACCGCCTTGAAATTCGATCAATTCTTCTGATGGTGTCGCGACGACACGACACGAAGCAGCAACCAGACAACGTAGCGCTTGCAAACGGAGCAGCGAGCACAATCGGACGCTCTGCGAGGCGAATCGTCACCTTATCTGCATCGGAAATGGTAGGCTAAGCTTTGGGACGCTCAAAAACTTCATCGCAGATGTTGTCGAAGCCTAAAATCAGTCGGTAAAACGGCCCAAAATCGACTGCTAAAGGTTTTACGAGGTATAATCAAAGAAAATTTTTGTTGAACTTTCGAAAAATTGTGCCAAAATTGAGGTTTTCAGAGCATATTAGAGGAAAATTTTTCGAATTTGTTTTTTTAAAAAATCGGGCTTTTTTTTTTTTTTAATCACTTTTTTTTAAAAAAAAAATTTTCATTTTTGTTTAACAACCCTAGGTACACCCCCCCAGACCACCAGAGACCGTCGGGTGGGGGGGGTGGGGGGGCACCGTGCCACCCCCCTAAAACCGGGCACCCCCCGCCCCCCCCCCACCGCCCCCCCCCCCCCGAAAATTTGGCCGACACCCCCCCCCACCCCCCCCATGAAATTTTGTCTGGCGGACACCCCCCCCCAAAATTTTCTGCACACCCTAAAATTTTTTTCGAAAATCATGATTTTTTGTCTATAAAGTCCATAATATAAGCTGAATATATGATAACTTGACCATCTTCATTGTAATTTCAACGATTTTGCAGCAAAATTTAGCGTTTTTCCTTCAAAATTTAAGCGAAAAATTATCATGGGGGGTGGGGGGGTGGACCCCCCCCCACAGAAAATTTTGAAAAAATGCACCCCCCCCATGGGGCCGCCGGGGGGGGGGGGGTCCCACGTTACCATAGGTTGGACCCCCCCCCTCACTTTTTGGTCGGCACCCCCCCCCCCCACGGTACCATACCCCCCCCCCCCTCGAAATTTTTTTTTGGGCCCACGGTACTGCCCCCCCCCCCCCCCCCCCCCGCCCACGGGACTGCCTGCAGCGTTGAAGACTAAGTGACAAGGTAAAGTCAAAGAAAATTTTTGTAGAACTTTCGAAAAATTATGCCAAAAACGGCATTTTTAGGGCACATTAAAGAAAAAATTTCAAAAATTTTTAATAAAAAAATGCTCATTTTTTTCACTTTTTTTAGAAAAAAAATTAAAAAAAATTTTTTTTTTGACCCTTACAATTTAAGCAATACGTAACTGAACGAAGTATGCTTA
>JASANC010003764.1:0-11262 GCA_030248135.1 Theristus sp. LFF4_11
ATTTTGTGTGTTCAAATTTTATCCCGAAAATTCAATTTTTCAATAATATTTCAGCAGAAATACGTAAAAACTCAAAAATCATCTAAATTCAGTTTTTTGACTCAAGATAAACATCAGGTTTATCCTCTCGACCCTTTAGTTTCATTTTTCTCGGCTGCTCAATGTGTTTTCCATTGTTCTCAATGAACGCCGACATTCAAGATTTGAAACTGATGATCACTTTCTGGTGCAGCAGTCGATCATCGATGATTTTTTTTACACACCGCTGTAGCGGTGGGCGCCGAAAATGTCCCACATTATCCGTCAGATGCCCCCAAACGCAGAAGCCAAAGGCTTCATGTCCGGACTCCTCTCGGCCATTCAATTCTTCCCATGCGGCCGATCCAGCTGTCACCGAACGACGCCGACAGCGACTCGCGCACTTGTTTAAATTTTTGGGTTTGGGACACCTAAAGGACATTGTGTACCGTTCGGCGTCCAACAGTTTCGACGATTTTAAAAGCAAAATTCGCAGTGGTGTGCAAAAAATCAACGATGATCGGGCGCTGCACCAGAAAGTGCTCATCAGTTTCGAACAACGAATGTCAGCAATCATTGAGAACAATGAAAAAGACATTGATCAGCTGAAAAAAATGAAACTAAAGGGTCGAGAGGATAAACCTGATGACATCACTGAAGACGAAGCTGAAGATGAATTTGCGCCACTGCCATATGTGAATCTCGATGACGACAACGATGTTTATCCTGAGTCAAAATGCTGAAGTTAGGTGATTTTTGAGTTTTTACGCATTTTTGCGAAATATAGTTAATTATGGGCGATTATTGTAACTATCTAGGTGTAATTATGGTAATTATGCGTGATTTCCTATATAATGTGATCCTTTTTCCTGTAATCTTGGTTGTTCTCCAGTCCAGTAAATCGCCACTCTCTCGCTACTTGAAGTGGTGAGCCCGACGTGACTGATAATTGTAATTCCAATTTTGGTACTGCTGCTGGTAACCGTTACCAGCTCCAAAATTATTGCGCCAGTAGTTGCTCTTGTACACTCCTCCACGACCACGCTTTCCACGAGCACCACCTCTACTACCACTGTTGTAGTACGATTGACCGTTGAAACGTGAGACAGACATGCTCTCCTCAAACTCCACAATGTAGTCCACAATCTCACGGAAACTCTTACCAGCCACATACTTTGTATTGGCTTTGTTGGACCAATCTGTGTTGTTTAGATGCTCAATGAGCAGTCTGCTCATCAAATGCTCGTGCTCAGTATCATACCTGCCATTCACATCACACGTCGGGCTCACCAGTTTGACGCGCCACAGACGACCGGATCAGTTTATTCGGGTGCTCCAGACAGACACAGTAAAACGGTACTAAACTGAACCCCGAAATGGTACAAAACATGGTATATATCAGATAGTGCAGACAGCGATGACGTTTGTTGACGTGCATTTGCCACGTATACCAGCCACGTATACGACCACGCCAACTATATTATTGAAAAAAACTGGAATTTCGGAATAAAATTTGAACACACAAAATGTGTTCCTTAGTTCTAAAAGTGTTTCAAATTTCACGGCTTCACGTGCAACCAGTCGGCCGCACGAGCCATTTACTTTTGTTTTGTTTTTTTGGGACACCCTGTGTATTCGCTTTGCACCAGTCGTGTGCGCGTGGTGCGATAGCCCAGTCAGTTGAGGGGTCACATCTCAGATCGGCACCGCACGCACACAAATGTGATATTTGATTCGTATCACGGAGTCTGTTCCATGAAATGAAGAAAAAACTTTTTGGAGTTGCTATGTTCCGAATTTTGTTTTCGCCTCTTTGTCGGAAACCCGTGTTTTTGAACCCGCTTTTGTGCATCCCAAGAACACGTCAACCGGTTTAGAACAACCAGTTCGGTGAAAAAGTGAAATTGAGTGTTCAAGCGAAACATTTTCTGTTAGCACATCAGGCTTGCACAATTTTTTGAACTATAAAAAGAACAACAGGCATTGAACAGGAGATGGCCCACATGCACATCACAAAACGCGTTATACTGCACATCGATAACCTGAAAATATGAAGGCCACTGCCAAACATTTTGTTTCATTTTCTGGCCCGAACGTTTGCCAAAAACTGAAGTTATCATTTTAAAACAAAGTTGATGCAACATTTCACTTGTGTCAGTGCTTTCAACAACCTGAAAAACGAAGACATTTTGTTTGGCCTTGGTGGCAACTAAACGACACAAATTTCGGGGCAAATATTGAGTTTTTGGCCAGAATATAGCCAAAATCAGGCCTCACTGAACCCAAATTACAGATGAGATCACTTCAATTTTGCTCAGCGTTGAAAACAACCCAAAAAAACTGATGTTTATGTGGTAAACTTGAACGTGGGGAGTGCAAATCCACCATCGCTGCTTTCACCCTTAAAAAATGACGTTTTTGCTTTTCAACAGACAAACGACTGCTTATCAAATAATGATTTCAATATCAAAAATTATGCGTTTTCGCAAGCTCTATTCGATGGCGTTTGAATTTTTGCATTTGGTTGCGGGAAACCAGAGTTTTGTACACTTGAATGCAGCAAGGTCGAAAAAGTCCATTTTCGATGTACCCAACTTGTGGTGCAAAAAAGTGCTTTGGCTCTCTGAGCTCCAGAGAAACGAATAGTGCACTGAACCCCCCACCAACCAGTAGTGTTTCGCTATCATAGTCCCCCACTGCCGCAATTCCGTTATTTCAACTGACAGGCATTTTCCCGAAAATTTGACCGTTTTTTGGGGGGTCGAAAATTTTGGTTTTTTGACTTTACTAAATGAATGAAACATTTTCAAAGTATGGTTGCTATGCCAAAAAGATGTGCCTCGACGAGCTCTACAACCTGGTTTTTGAATTTTCTTGTTATCTTCAAGTATGCGCAAGTTATGACTGTTTTTGTGAAAATTTCAGTTTTTGACCATGAATGTCAACCCGGCTTCAAACATTTAGCTGAAAGCTGAGAAAACTTTCAAATCTGACCAAAATAAGGACAGCGGGCATGTTTTCTTGCGTAACTTAAAGGATCCTGAAAGTTTAAGCTAAATCCGTGACATAGCTTTCCGGGTTTACTAGCAAATTTCCCGCTTCTTACACGAACTGGCTCTTAACGCGTTACTTTCAGCTGAAATCGATGTACCTGAAGAAGTGGTGCCCGCTGGAAAGTGCCTGGTACATTCTGACCTGCGCCAACCGCAAACAAGACCAACGCTCGTGCTGCCGTGAGAAACGCGTTCCGAAGGTGTGCGACCCGTTCTGTGCGCCCGTTCAGGACCCGGCCACCGGGCCCGACCCGAAGTACCTGCCCTGTCTGAAGCACTGGGACAGTATCAAACAGTGCAATCTCGCCTACGACCGCGCGAACCCGGTGTACGTGCGATAAAAAAAGGATCACATAAATCTCATTTACACTTTTTATTCACTATTTCAGGTAGTTTTTGTTCTTTTATTACGGTTGACCACACTTTTGTTTATTCACTCAGGGAAAATGTTAAAAAAATTGCGAACGTTCGTGTGTGACAAGACTGGTATTCTCCTTAGAGTATATATGCTGTGAAAATAAGGCCCGTGTTTCTCGTTAAAACTCATGTATGTCTCAACATCGTCTATACAAACAAAAACGATAAAAACATAGGAATTCACAAAAAACGTGAATTATCTAGATATTATAAACAGTCGAACTGTAATATCTTGAATTCACATCTATGCGTTTAGATTGGCTGCATCGAATTGGTTCGACCATTAACCAGTGGCCAAAAGTGGCCAATATGCTAAATGATGTACGACTGCATAATCGATTGAATCAATCAACCAATCAACCGAACAATCAATCAATCAATAAACCAATCAATCAAGCAGTGAATCAATCAATCACTCAAACGTCGGATGCGCGATATCGTAGTCGTAGAAGCACTTTCGAATCGGGTCGAGTTTCTCCAAGCACGGCAGATACTTGAGATCGGCTTTGATCGTGAACTGCGCACGACAGAAGTCCAGGCAGGCGCCACGAATGCGGCGCCGTCGACAGCAGGACGTGTGGTCGACGTTACGAACGACGCACTGACGCACTTTGCTCATCTCTGGCATCGGACACCAGCCCTCGAAATGAGCGCTGTTGATCTGCAGCAACGCAAATACCGTTATTTATGTTTATTTATGCAAATAGTTATGCATGGGTCAGGCATATATTGCAGGTCTTCAATGGCATCAAGGTCATCATGCGCTAGAGCCACTACACACCGGAGCAAGCCACCAGGTGACACGCAAGGTCTGCTGGCAGGACCTTTGCAGCCTGGCTCTTGTGAGCACGCTTCGGTCGGTGTGTAGGAAGGAAGGAAGGAACAGCTCCTCTGACCACCCACCATAAGGATCATCCAAGACTAAAAACTGAAGCCAATGGAAATGAAAACAAGGGAAATTGCGCACTGACCGTGGCCTTGCTGAAGGCGCCATAGCTGCACGCACGATAGCAGGATGCTCGGATGCCAGACCGCTGGCAGCAACGAGACACGCGCTCGTCTGGCGTTAGCTGGAACGTGAAAATGGGTAAAAAAGACAGCAGAATTGGACCACTTCGTGCTCGTTGTATTGAGTCGTGCAAGCACACAGAATGTGATTGGCATGCTGGGCAGAGATAAAGTCCTAGCTAGTCAGAAGACCGTGCAGTCTGTTACAACACAGTGTGCGATATTTATCAGCGTGTGTTCGCGTTGTGCGTGCCCTGTCTTCAGATCAACACTTTACACCTTGTCAGAGCTCGATGCTCAGCTGCGAGCTGAACTGTCTTCTTTTTTCGGAGCACGCAACTTTCTTGGCATCCTACACTGCCCTGCATCATTGAAACTTTTTCTGAAAGCGACTGTATGGGAGTTTCAGAAAAGTCACATTCAGAAAAATTGTCAACGACGCAGTGCATTTTTCGAGGCGGTGCAAAATGCAGTGCAGTGCCGCATGTAAAAACAAATTCTGCGTGAGCGGGACTGCATTTTTCAAAATCTCTCTCGTAACAACAACCCAATCGCCTCTGCTCAACCCAATCACCTCTGCTCAACCCAATCGCCTCTGCTCAACCCAATCGCCTCTGCTCAACCCAATCGCCTCCTGTTCAACCGAATCGCCTCTGCTCACCTTCCTGCGCGTTGTCGTCGCTCTCGTCGTCGCTGTCGTCCACCTGGTCGTGCGTCTGGTTGTCGCGATGCGCGACGTCTCCTTCCGGACGGCGTCCGTCCATGAAAACCGGCTTTTCGTCGTCGTCGGCCTCGTTGAACGCTCGACTGTCCACGGATATGAAAAGGTCGTCGTGTCCCAGGGTAGACGCGATGAAAATGTGCTCGTCTCCCAGGGTAAACGCGGCGACGATGACGTCAGCCAGGGAGGTACGGTTTGCGTTGATGCCGTCGGAAAAACGTGCCGTCCGTGTCCGTGTCCGCGTTCGGAACCCTGCAGTTGCGCAATCAATATATTTTTCGTTTTACAACACGCTGAAATTAAATATTCCAAATCGTGTCCCCCCTTATATCCCGCGTCGTGTCCTGTCCCGCCGCGTGTCCCGGGAATAAAAAATGCTAAGAATGCCGCTGAATTTGGAAACTATCAAGTAAATGATTGTTCTGGTAGCATTTTTTCGATCATCCGACGTAATTTCAAAAACCGCAATTTTTCAGCGACGACGACGCAGGACACGCGGCGTGACAGGTCATTGGGACATTTATAGATGAGAGTGAACATTATTCCGAATGCTTTACTTTTTTCGAACAGATGATAATGCAGACCGACCGGAAAACGAGACAGGTTCGGGTTCACCAACAGCCATAAATGAGCTCAACTTCAAAGTAGAAATTGCCTATGATTCATAATGATTGTTCTATTCTACTCTTAGTTGATGTGGAATTGTTTTTTGCAACTAACCATGCACTCGCTGTATTTCACTGGACATGCCTGAGATAGGTGAGGCGTACGGAAGATGAATTTACAGGGCATCCGATGACAACCCAATTCGGACTGCACTTGCTGCACCAAGTTTGGATCAGGAGTGGAACTGAATTGTAGAGCGGACGGCGAAACACAACAGCAAAACGCAATTAAAATGCGATACAGATTGTTCCAAATTGTAGTGGTGTCCATTTTTTAAGGATAACTGCTACTGTTGCGTCATAACAGAACGTCGATTGATGTGATGTTTTCGCAGAATTTGCCACAATCATCGAATTCTTGGGCTAAAAGCTGAATAGTTTTTTTGAAGTTTACTTAAAAACACAGCTTACTTTACTTGAGTTGTTTAAACAAGCCAAGAGCGCCTGAGCAGCCTCATCAAGGTGTGTGCCAGAAACATTCAAAATTGAACAGTTCAGTAAAAGCAACAATGTTTGTGCGTCCAATAAAAAATCTATCAAATCAGCTGCACGAACGCACGTGTAGGTGGACGCAGACGCATACTTTTAAAGGATGCTTTTGAGCACCACTACTGCACAATTATCAACAGAAAAACTACGTACGACACACGATCATGAGGACCATGAAAAGAGAAATCATGTTTGCTGCGGTGGTGAGACGCCCACACCAAAAGTAAAACTGCAAAAAAAAATATTTTTACAGAAATTTTAGACAAAAATAACGCGTGCTGCATACCGTCTGGCAATAAAATGCAAAGTAACTAATAAATAAATCACAATAATAATGAACACATTGCAAATGAATGAATTACCCTATGTGTTGTTCAACACAAGCGCGTTGCATTGCGTGGTTTTCTGATGTGCATTGGTCGTTCAGAAAAGAACGATTTCAAAATTTTTCAACGTCATTTTACTTTCAGTTTCAACTTTCAAAACTTCTCAACTATGAATATAACGGCCAAAAATGACGTGCCCATAATTAATTCATGACAAGTATACATACCGTATTACCCCCAATAAACCCCCATGGGGGATTAATACGTCAGCGACTTTTAGGGGTGGGGGTTTATTGGTGGGGGGGGGGGGGATTATTGGTGCGGGGGGGTTTATTTTACAAAAAATTCTAGGGGTGGGGGTTTGTTGAAAAATAGCAAAAATACATTGCATGGCAGGCAAGAAAGTCGCAGAAACTTCTACTCTACATAGAAATTTCCTTTTATAACAGCCTTTTGTAATGAAATTACTATTAACTCACCCATTTGGGGCCTTTGGTAGCACAATTTCATCATTTTCACTGCAACCAGCCACTGAATTCGCTGGGTATGTGTTTCAAACAGGTCTCCAATAATCCCCCATGGGGGATTATTTGTGGGGGGGGGGATTATTCGGAAACTGGTCGGGGGGGTGGGGGTTTATTGGTGGGGGGGGGGATTAATGGTGGGGGGGGGGTTTAATGGGGGTAATACGGTACGTCAGTCCAAAATTGTTTTTATTTATTGCGGCAGCACAGAACGTTCTTTGCAACGCCCACGTGCGTGCCAAGTCATGTCACAGTGCAGTTATGCACGTTTGAATATCGAAAATGTAAAAACACAATGATCACACAGTGAGTGTAAGAAAGGAAGTGCAACCAGCTAGTTAGTCACCAACCGATCTGAAAATAAGTAGAAAAACACACAACAATAACAATGCATGTACATATATCGCAAAAAAATACTTTCAACTGAACGGGGCATACACAGTTTACATGCAAAACCAAGAAATTCCAATCAATCTGTATCATAAAAAGATGACTGTGAAATCCGGTCGCTGCGCTCGCTCGCGCATCGCATGATCAATGATTGCGTGCGATAGTGACTGTGTGTGGACGAAATCAAAGGAACACCGGATTCATGCGATCATGGTCAAGGAAGCATTTCTTGATCTCTTTCAATTTAGCCAAACAAGGCAAATATTTGATGTCAATTTCAAGCGTGAACTTTGCACGACAAAAGTTCAGACACGGTTCAGTAATGCCAGCCGTCTGACAACAGGCGCTGTGATCTTCGTCACGAACAACGCACTGGCGCACTTTGCTCAGCTTGCTGACTGGACACCAACCCTCGAAATGGGCGGCGCTGATCTGGAAGCAGCTTATTTACTGGTTCAATTGCAATCTGATTGGCTGCATCGAGCTGAATTGAATCAATCGGGTATTACTTTCCAATTCAAAAGCTGCCAATCAGCAGATTGCCTTTAGTTTACAGTCGATTTGTTGTATGATTGCATTGATTGATTTTTTTTTACCTGGACGCTATAATTTCATTTGCACACAGTCACGGTACCTGGGATGTCTGGTCTTGTCCAAAAAAATGCAAATTTTGACCATTGTTTGTGAACACTTAAAGTTTTTTTCTGACCGTTTTCCTGTTAAACGCTTCATAGCTGCACACCCGGTGGCAACTGCGTGGCAGGTCACTGGTGCGCTCACAGCAGCGGGCGACTCGCTCATCTGGGGTTAACTGCAAAACATTTCGGGAAAAACTTGAAAAGTAAACCAATCAAATATTTTAAGAAAACCGAAAAAAATCCACTTTGACAGCGACCTGCCTGCACATTCGTATACACAGTGTACAGTGTGTTTGTTTAATCCTGTCACTTTTGTTGCAGAACAGAGCGCTCGCGATGTAAGATAAAGGAGCGCCGATCGGAGTTGCAAAAAAACACAGCCAGCCACCAATGGGGTGTTTGGTGTCACCTGAACCCGATACAGTCGTTATGTTCTTACCGTAATTCAAAGTTCCGCATGCTCTGCATTCTGCAAAAAGTGACCGGTTCAAACGAACATACTGTGACAACGACACTAATTTCTCCAATCAATCACCGCTTTCCGCATGGGCGGCTGTGCGCTGGACGTCGCCGGCGCCGTGCGCACCCGAAGCGCGCAGTCCCAGCCGCACGGCGAGCTATTGCTGCTGCTCCGTGCCTCGGTCGAGTCGTCGGTGGTCGTGTTCACTGTTGTCGGCGTCGGCTCGGTGGCGGCGACGACGCGGATGAACGTGCACGTTTGCCAGTCGCAGAAGACGGTCGCATGAAACATCGACGTCGTCGCTTTCTCCGGCAACACCGGCAGTGTGCCCGTGAACCGCTGTGATGAAACAGTGCTCGTGACGGTTGTGCTGGTTGGCGCCGCCGTTGCGATCGACGTCAGGTGAAAGGCCTGACCAATGTGAAAAACGGGCTTTCTTGTGATTGTGGTTGCAACATACATGTATGTATGACCTAATTTCTTAAACGTGTCCCACTGAAATGACGTCATGTGCCGCAAAACGTGCGCTTGCCGTTCACAGCAAACCAGACTTTCCGTTTAGCCGATTTCTTCCCGTAAATAAATGGTGAATGTCGAATCAGTCACACCAAACTGACATTATGGTGCCTGTACTTTGACAAACGGGCGTTTTTAAAGCAAATGACGTCATTTTAGTCTGAACACGTTTGAAAAAAATCCACAATAGGATACATACAGTCGATTTCCACAATGTGGTCAACGACTGACAAAGAAACAAAACCACTGGACGAGACTACGAGAGCTTTTTTTAAATCGAGATTGTTTTTTCAAAACAATCTCGATTTAAAAAAGCTCTCATTTTGTCAGTCGTTGACCACATTGTGGAAATCGACTGTATGTATCTATTGTGGATTTCAAACGTGTTCAGACTAAAATGACGTCATTTGCTTCTAAAAACGCCCGTTTATTTTCCTGAAAACTAGTTTGAATTCGACATTCTGATTTATTTATCGGCTAAACTGAAAGTCTGTTTGCTGTGAACGGCTGCTCCGCGCACGGCCGCATTTCAGTGGGATTTACGTTTAAGAAATTAGGTCATATGTATGTTGCAACCACAAGTCGGTAAGAGCCCGTTTTTCGGGCCTTCCGTCGACCACGGCGGCGGCGCCAACCGAGCACAACCGTCACGAGCACTGTTTCATCACAGCGGTTCGCAAGCACACTGTTGCCGAGCACGACGACGTCGGTGTTGACTGGCAAATACGTGCGCGTTCATCGCCAGCCGACGCCGACACAACATTTGACCGCGGTCGACCGAGGCGCGGAGCAGCATAAGCTCGCCGTGCGGTGGGACTGCGCGCTCAGTGCGCCTGGCGCGGCGTCCCAGCCGCGCACAGCCCTCCCGTGCGAAAGCGGTGGAGAATAGTCGTTGTCTGGCTGTATTCGTTTAGTGTCCGCTACGAGCTGAGCGAGAAGGTGCAACGACTTGTATCGAATTTCGAAATTTTCTTTTGCCGATATGGCTTTGTATACTACAGCTCCGATCAGCTCCACCCCCATCTTACATCGCGGCGCTTCTGTTCTGCAACAAAGTGACGAGTTGAGCAAGAGCACACTGTACACTATTGGTACTGTACGACGAATGTCGGTTTTCTTAAAATATTTGATTGGTTTACTTTTCGAGTTTTCCCGAAATGGTCGCCCACTTTGTACCGAGTATGAAGCGTTTAACGGGAAACGGTCGGAAAAGACTTTTAAAGTGTTCACAAACTTGTGGTCAAAAATTTTGACAAGTACCGTATTGCAAATAGCGTCCAGGCAAAAATCAATCAATGCAATCATACAACAAATCGACTGTAAACTAAAGGCAATCTGCTGATTGGCAACTTTTGAATTTGGAATACCCGAATTGATTCAGACAGCTTCGATACTGTAATCGAGCTGCAATTGAATTCCGACCAGTAAGCTGCTTCCGGAAATCAGCGCCGCCCATTTCGAAGAGGTTGTCGAGTCAAGCGAAGCAAAAAGTGCGCCAGTGCAAGGTGTTCGTGACGAGATCACGGCGCCTGTTGTCGAGACGGCTATCATTACTGAACCGTGTCTGAAACTTTTGTCTGCAGAGATTCACGCTGAAAATGACATCAAATATTTGTACTGTTTGCTAGAATTGAAGGAGATCAAGAAATGCTTCCTTGACCATGATCACGTCAATTGTTTGCCACGATCGTCCACCTGGTCACTATCGCACGCAATCTTTGAGCAGCGCGCGCGTACAGTCATCTTTTTATGACTGAATTGTTGGATTTCTTGATTTGGTCTTGGAAACAATGTGCCGTTTCGATTTTTGATATGCCGATGCATTATGTGTTTTTCTGCAATTTTCAGATCGATTTGAGCAACTGATTTTCACTTTTCTTACATACTTGTGATCATTTTTTTTACATTTTCACATTAAACGTGCATAACTATATTTGTAACTTGTACACGTGGCACTTGCAGGCGTTTGCCGTGCTGCCGCAATAAACAAAAACTGGTACTGTACAGTACCGTATTACCCCATTAGCACAATACGTA
>JASANC010003765.1:0-98967 GCA_030248135.1 Theristus sp. LFF4_11
AGCTGAGCGAATGGAAGAGGCAAGAAAGCTGTGTGCAATGAACAAAAACCGACATTGAAAAGCTCCGTAACCATAAAACGTAATCAAGTATTCGCATTGCATTCGCAGAACGGGAGAAAGGTCGTTTTGCTGCTTGCGGAATCTTAACTAAGTGACGCAGTTCTCGTACAAACTACACTGCAACACGGTTTTATGACATGATCTCTTTGATTCCATAGCTTCAGACTGTTCAGAGTGGTAGTGTTCCAAAAAAAAATTCAAAGCCATTAAGCCAACTCAAACCGATAGCTATTTTGTTCATTTCTGAAATCGTAGTGAGATATGCTGAACGTTACCATAATCATGCTGAGTCCCGTGTTCAAGAGGACATACGGCAGCCAATCAGCATTCGTCAGCGAAACATCGACGCATTGGTGGAAGAATGCATAGTGCGGGTGATGCGCGACGCGGAATAATGCCAACTGAAAATGGTAAACACAAAAACACAGTTTGCAGTTGTTTTTTTTCTGCCAAAACTATCTCAGTAACCAAATTAGTCGTCACTTTAGTAACAAAACTAGCAGCCGTTTTAGTAGCCAAATTAGTAGCCAAATCAGTAGCCCGTTAGTAACCAAATTAGTAACAAAATTAGTCGCCACTTAGTAAACCAAATCAGCAGCTGCTTTAGTAACAGTGCACTTTGCACTTTAGTACATAACTGTGCATGTTAGCAGCCACTTTAGTAACCAAATTGGTAGCCAAATCAGTAGGCACTTTAGTAACCGTACTTTCTACTAGCCACTTTAGTAGCCCGCTCAGTAGCGACGACACAGACACACACCTGCGGCGCACTGCAGACGGCTGCGAGCGTCCAAGCACCAGCGAGCATCCACCGGACGGAGCGGTGCCCGAGCACGAGCGAATGCATCGGCGCCGCAATCGCCATGGCGCGGTCGACGTTGAAGCAGACGAGCACGCACGCGGACGCGTACAGCGCGAACACGTCGACGAACTTGCACACGCGGCACAGCCAGTCCGTGGCCAGCCACTGGACGGCCGCGTTGTGTGCGATCTCCTGCGGCACCAGCACGAACGTCACCTGCAATAAAAGTCTTGCATAGAAGGTCTCCTTAAGTTTGAAAATCGAAAATTTCTTAAAAAAGTGAAATTTTCGTGTGACCAGCTTATAAGTGAGAGGAGGTCTTATAAAATGAAGATCAGAAAATCCGGGCCTTATAAAAGAGGTGGGATGATTTCGACTGGTTACACTCAATCGTAGATAGGGAAACTGGTTTCATACATACTTATTTGTGTGGCAATTCAAAATAGCCACTGTGACCCGACCCGGCTCTATTTCAACGACTCGGATCGTTTTGCCACTTTTGAATTCCCGCGTCATGCATGAAACTGTTTATCTACGTTTTTTGTATCTACAATATGCGCGCATTGAGTCTCGCGACCAACATAAATGATCTTTGAAGTACCAAAAGAATAAATGCAAATGAAACGGAACGACGGTTACCAAAAGGTCGGCAGCATTCATGTGCAACAGCAGCAGGTAGACGCGCGCTGGGGTCAGTTACGACGACAGATGGTGGTAAGGGAAAGGGGGATGGAGAAGTTTGAAATCGAAATTGGAGCCCTTCCGGATGGGCGGGGAAAAAGGGGGGGGGAAGGGAAGCGGGGGGGGACCCACGAGCAGGGTTTTACCTGGTATGGCGACAAATTGCGGAACAATGGTGACAAAAATCGAAAAGTCGATTCTAGGGTAACTTTTTGCGCTGATTGCGAAAAAGTGGGTACCGTTGCGTAATTTTGCTTCAGTGGCCCAAAAATCACGATTTTTTGTTTTTTGGCAGTTTTTTGGGATGTTTTAGGTCCGTGTGGTGTTATACTTGAACGAATCTAGTCAAATTTGGTATCAATCGACTCCCCTTGATTAGGCGAACAACTTTCGTTTATATACCAATACCGTAACTTTACTACCGTAACCCGTAGAGCCCGATTTTTACCATTTTTAACCAATTTTTAGGCGTGAAAGTGGCATTTTTGATCCCTGTGATGTTATAGTGGTTCGGATTCAATCAAATTAGGTATCAATCAATTCCTCTTGGTCAAGCGAACAACTTTGGTTCAAATGCCGTAACCGTAGCTTGTCTACCGTACCCATTAAACTACGGTATTTTGCCAATTTTTCACCATTTTCAGGCCAGAAATTGACTTTTCTGCTCCATGCAGTGTTATACTTGAACAAATCTAGTCAAATTTTACATCAATCGACTCCCCCTGATCTGGCAAACAACTTTATTTAAATATCGTAGTTTTTGCTTGACTACCGTACTTCTTAAAGCACGATATTTTACCAATTCTTCACCATTTTCAGGCCTCAATTTGGCTTTTTTGGTTCATGCAGTGTTATGCTTAAACGAGCCCAGTCAAATTTGCTGTAAACACACTCCCCTTGATTAGGCAAACATTTTTCGTTCATATACCGTAACCATATTTTTAATACCGTAACCTGTAGAGCACGATTTTTACTATTTTTGACATTTTTAAGCCTGAAAGAGGCATTTTTGATCCCTGTAGTGTTCTAATTGTTCGGATTGAATTAAATTTGGTATCAACCAATTACGCTTGATTAGGCGAATAACTTTCGTCAAGATACCGTAACCCTAGCTTGACTACCGTACCTCTTAAAGCACGATATTATACTAATTTTGTACCTTTTTCAGGCCTGAAAAGGCTTTTTTGATCCGGTAGTTACACTTGAACGAGTCTAGTCAAATTTTATCAATACGCTCCACTTGATCAGGCGAACAACATTCGTTCAGCTACCGTACCCAGTGTGTTTCCTCCTACCCCCAACTTTTTCGAAGCCACTACAGGTGCTGAAACCGTAACAAAAGGACGGTTTTTGGGTGCGCTGAATTCAAAAATCTTGCCTAAAACTTTGCGAGACGTTTCTATTATGCCCTAAAAGCGTATGCCATAGGGATGAGGAGGAAAGTTATTTTAATAATTAATTTGAAAAACACATCACAAAAATATGAAACTCTGTTACAAACTCAAATCAAGGTCGCTGAGTCAGAATATGATGTTTATTTTTCTTACGGATTACTCCGCACCCCAAAACTGCCTCTATAGGGATAAAAAGAAAAAATTAAACAATAGAAAACCAGCTAAACACTTTGAAAACTGTGCCATAAATACAAATTATAGTCGCTGAGTCTGAATATGAGGTTTATTTTTATGCGGATTACTCCGCACCCAAAAAGGCTTCTGTGGAAATGAAATAATAAAAATAGAGACTTTTATTTATTTTTTTCATTATTATACAGTCGTTTTCAAGTTGCGGAGTAATTCGTATAAAAAATAAACATCATATTCGGACTCAGCTACTATAACTTGTATTTACAACTGTGTTTTCAGATTTTTTGGCTAGGTTCCAGATTTTGTTCAATTTTTTATCCCAATAGAGGCCGTTTTTAGGGTGCGGAGTGATCCGTATGAAAATAAACGCTATATTCGTACTCAGCGACCTTGAGTTATGTTTATAACAAGGTTTTAGTAAAATACCGTACTTTAAGGGGTACCTTAGACAAGCTAAATTATAGTATCTAAATGAAAGTTGTTCGCTTGACCAAGAGAAATTGATTGATGCCAAATTTTATTCAATTTGAAAAACTAGAACACTGAACACCACAGAGATCAAAAATGCCACTTTCAGGCCTAAAAATGGTTAAAAATCGTAAAAATCGTGTTCTACGAGTTGCGGTAGTAAAGATATGGTAACGGTAGTTAAACGAAAGTTCTTCACCTGATCAAGGGAAATCCATTGATGCCAAATTTGATTTAATTCGAACAATTAGAACATTACAAGGATTAAAAATGCCTTTTTCAGACCTTAAAATGGTTAAAAATAAAAAAGTTGCGCTCTACGGGTTACGGTAGCAAAGATATGGTTACGGTATGTAAACAAAAATTGTTTGCCTGATCAAGGGAAGTTTGTTGATAGCAAATTAGACTAGACTCGTTCAAGTATAACACTGCATGGATCAAAAAAAGCCAATTTCAGGACTCAAAATGGTGAAAAAATAGTAAAATATCGTGCTTTAAGGGGTACGGTAGTCAAGCAAAAACTAGCATAATAGAAACGTCTCGCAAAGTTTTAGGCAAGATTTTTGAATTCAGCGCACCCAAAAACCGTCCTTTTGTTACGGTTTCAGCACCTGTAGTGGCTTCGAAAAAGTTGGGGGTAGGAGGAAACACACTGGGTACGGTAGCTGAACAAATGTTGTTCGCCTGATCAAGTGGAGCGTATTGATAAAATTTGACTAGACTCGTTCAAGTGTAACTACCGGATCAAAAAAGCCATTTCAGGCCTGAAAAAGGTACAAAATTAGTATAATATCGTGCTTTAAGAGGTACGGTAGTCAAGCTAGGGTTACGGTATCTTGACGAAAGTTATTCGCCTAATCAAGCGTAATTGGTTGATACCAAATTTAATTCAATCCGAACAATTAGAACACTACAGGGATCAAAAATGCCTCTTTCAGGCTTAAAAATGTCAAAAATAGTAAAAATCGTGCTCTACAGGTTACGGTATTAAAAATATGGTTACGGTATATAAACGAAAAATGTTTGCCTAATCAAGGGGAGTGTGTTTACATCAAATTTGACTGGGCTCGTTTAAGCATAACACTGCATGAACCAAAAAATCCGAATTGAGGCCTGAAAATGGTGAAGAATTGGTAAAATATCGTGCTTTAAAAAGTACGGTAGTCAAGCAAAGACTACGATATTTAAATAAAGTTGTTTGCCAGATCAGGGGGAGTCGATTGATGTAAAATTTGACTAGATTTGTTCAAGTATAACACTGCATGGAGCAGAAAAGTCAATTTCTGGCCTGAAAATGGTGAAAAATTGGCAAAATACCGTAGTTTAATGGGTACGGTAGACAAGCTACGGTTACGGCATTTAAACCAAAGTTGTTCGCTTGACCAAGAGGAATTGATTGATACCTAATTTGATTGAATCCGAACCACTATAACATCACAGGGATCAAAAATGCCACTTTCACGCCTAAAAATTGGTTAAAAATGGTAAAAATCGGGCTCTACGGGTTACGGTAGTAAAGTTACGGTATTGGTATATAAACGAAAGTTGTTCGCCTAATCAAGGGGAGTCGATTGATACCAAATTTGACTAGATTCGTTCAAGTATAACACCACACGGACCTAAAACATCCCAAAAAACTGCCAAAAAACATTATTTTTGGGCCACTGAAGCAAAATTACGCAACGGTACCCACTTTTTCGCAATCAGCGCAAAAAGTTACCCTAGAATCGACTTTTCAATTTTTGTCACCATTGTTCCGCAATTTGTCGCCATACCAGGTAAAACCCTGCCCACGAGAGGGGACGGGAATAAAACGCTTAAAGCCTCCAATCACCCGCGATGCACCACTGCTGTCCTGGTCACAGTCAGAGTATTCTTATCGGTTGGCTCATAAACACCCGTTTCTTCCAGTAATGACTGCGCAATACGTAAGTTTTGACCAAAAAACCCCTCCTTCGCAAACAACCACCGCAAGAAACGAACGATGCAGAATCACAGTCATTGTCGTGTTGCCGAGCGCAGCGACCACGAACACCAGCGAATAGCCGACGACATTCAGCAGTTGCTTGTTGCCGAACTGCATCCATGTCGGCAGGCAAGCGTCGTCCAGGCAAACGGCGGTTGAGTTTGTTGGGTGATTCTCAGTGGGCATAGTTTTTGGTGTTGACATTTGAGAATTGAAGTTTTTTAAATCTGTTGTCAAGAAATTATAATTTTTTTTAGATTCTGCGCGACTGAATAATGCGTGTGCAGACGTGTAGAAAGGAAACTGATTCCAATCATCCTGTGGCAACTCAAAGTCGCCAAAGTGACTTGGCCCTACATAAGGGACTCGAATCTATTGTTCACCCGCACCTTCAAATGGGTTTAAAATGTGCCAGGGTTGGCTTGTGTGTAGCCGTGCACGAATGCTCAAAAATGTGCCAAAACGTTACTGAAAACATTTTGATTGCAAAAACAATTTTCAAACAAAAATAGATAGTAATGAGTGGGCGTCTTAGCGAGATAAATAGGAATACGTATTTCATTCATGCAAAAGCGACAGCAAAGAACCATCTGTTGAAGGAGCTTTATTAGTTTATCAGATTCAAACTTGTTTATGCATGTAAATGCGCATTTCTAATATTGGATATGACGCCACAGAAGTGACTGTGGACACGTACACGTGCTTTTTTACTGTGATGTATGTATGTTTGCAGGCTTCTACAGTGTGTTTCTGAAGTAGTTGGTTAAGTGTTTCACGCTTTATTGCTTGTTTCGTTTTCAATCAAGTTGTATTGTTTTCAATGACGGCTTAAAAGCGATGCCTGGAAGCCTTGCAGAACTTTGCAATGTAGTGGCCGGTGACTGTTGATCTGCTCAACGGTGGATACACATTGAACAGTTTAAGCGATTAACACAAGACAGTGGAGCAGATGACAGTGAAACAGCAGACGATGTTATATTGCCAAAAAAAGTTGAATGATAATGATGACGTGCATGGGTATTATGCATGCTTGCTTACAAATGTAAAAACAGTGAAAATGTTTTAATTTTGGATGAAAGGTACCGTTGTGTCTGTCAGAGTCAATATTTTTGGTTGAAATTGTTACACAACAAATGGGGTGCAAATTTCAGCTTTAGGCATTAATGCAGTCTCTAGATTGAAGCGTTTTAAATATTGACGTTTTTCCAGATCACCCTGCACATTTGTGAGCTCATTAAACGTTTTCAACAATTTTCGTAACTTAAAAATAGTGCTTTGGATTAGTATTCTGTAAAGAGCTGGTTATCAGCTATTTTACAGCTGCACCAGCGTCAAGCTAAGCGAAACGGAATATGGAATACCGGTATGTGCATTTGAAATAACAAAACAACGGTGTTCATGTGCTTCGCCGGTTTTAATTATGTGCCAGGTTGGCGGTTTTTAAATTCCCATGTGGATACAGACAATTTCCGTTTTTTTTCATCGATAGAAAACCATGCTTGATCAGGTCTTAAAAATGCCCAATAGAATCTACCGTAACGTTTGGCAGGTCTTGACACGAATTTGAAGAACGCTCAACACAATGCAATGATTTCTGATTTTTTATTTTGCTCAACAGTGATCGGAGCATGACGCGGGAATTCAAAATTTGGAAAAGTGATCCGAGTGAGTCCTCTAAATTAGGTGATTTTGAATTGACACATAAAGATTGAAATTTGCTCCCTGTCACGTCTGCAAACCCATTGAGTCACAGAACCTACAAAATGATGATACCAGTCAGTACCACGTACAGCACAGTAAATATCGACCAATCACATTGTGAAGTTGAGTTCGCCTACACTACAGTATGATTGTTTAAACCTGTCAATTTTAGCGCAAAAAATGAAACAAGACACCATATTTCGCCACAAGTGGGACGTTTGATTTTAACCAAACCCGATACAATCATTCATCTCATTGCAATTCAAACCTGCAGCACTAACTCCGTATTCTGCTAAACCGAGAATTTAAACAAACCGACTTTGACGTTTTTAATCAAACAACTTTTACCCAACCGGACCGACAGGTCATTATGGATTGTTTTCAGTTCATTGTAAGTGCTTGCAGTGTACCATTGTGTGGTCACAACCACGTGGAGTTTTTTGATCATGACAGAAGGTTGTGGTGTGGTGGTCCTAGTTCCATTTGAGCTCTGTGTCTACATAGCTCAATGAAAGTTGCAACTTTGTCCAGAAACTGTATTGGAGGGGGCAGCATTTACCTCTGTCCCTCTCGTGGCCTGGTGGTAACGGCTTGGACTCGTTGTCTGTGCGTTCGGGGGATCGAGAACGCCAATATAGGCACTTAATTAATGACGTAAATAATAATTAACAGTACTCGACAACGTTCTGTTCGGTTTTCTAGATTTGCCCTGGTTAAAAACATCGTCTGAAATCCCCAGCGACAACAAAAACTTCGGCAAAAACGCTAGCGAGAGCCGACGATACAAAAAAGTTTGAAACATGAAAAGTTGAAAATACAGACAAAAAACGGTGTTGTAAAAGTGCATAAACGTTATTTTGAATTTCGGGGTGACGTCGTTGCAGAAGATCGATCCACAAAGAGCGTCCTCGACTCGTTTATCGTGGTTACAGTGCCACAGAAAAATTGGAATAAGCTAAGGAAAATTATTTTAACAGCAAATCACAACTTGTGTGCACCAAAAAAATCAAAACACAACGTTTTTCAAATCAAAACACATCAAAACACATCTTCACACAAAATTCCAGTGTTTTCAAAAACGTTTGATTATACGTCAAATTTATCACATTATATGCAAGACTTTACGGTATTCAAAATGGCACGCTGGTTTTGCTGAAAAAAATTAGCAAACGATTGAACATCATCCGTCGTTTGTTTTTACATTTTCCCATGTATGTAATTTTCTTGTCTCGACGTATCCCAAGAGTGCAAAGCTGCCGACAATTAGTTTATCTCAGAATCCCAACCCATGTGCATATGTATTCGTAATGTATACCGTATCATTTATACATATAAACGCAATCACACCAAAATCTAAACGAACAATATATCGATGTTCGTCCAAAACATGACGGACGACAAATGATGATATGCGAACAACAGGTTCCAGCAATATAAATATGGTTGCGCTTCGCTTATTTTTCGGCGAATTATAATAATAGAATGAATATATACGAAACGCAAAAGAAAAGACACTGAAAACGCAATTTTGGTGGAGCATTGCCCGAACAATTCCATATGGATCGACGGCATTTATAGTTTAAAAATTTGGTTCCGATGGTTAAACCAAAATATAGTTTGTGCGTTGTATGTATTCGCGTATAGCATCCAATCTAAATGATCACACAAGTCTATTGAGACATAAAAGACGCATTTCAAAGACAATGTGTACATGCCATGTAGACAATAATGTAACCCTATAACCCTTTATATGATCTTCCCGCCACATATACCGGGGTCCATAGTGCTCCTGCCCGAAGCAGGAGGGGTAAATATGCCTATATCAGCAATGATTGTGATACGCGCAATATACAGTATACAAGTGCATGTACATGATTACCATGCGCTTAAATCACTGGTCCCAATCCCTAATCTAATATGTTGCCAGCTTGCATGAACATGTGTGTGCAGTATGTATCTATGTATGTTTGTTGCTCCGCCAGATATAAATAGAGACAATAGAATAAATGATCCAGTTCTGCTTGCGCGAAGGCCACGACCTTTAAATACATGGAAGACCGCTTATGTAGATGCGCAGCGGAGAAGAGCAGGAGCGCAATTTTGGCGCTGCCATGTATCTATAACTGTCATATAAACGGATATAGACTGCGTCAATTGTTGGCGCAATATCCTATGTGATATGTGCGTATATCCGGCAGTGAAAACACTGATATAGCGATAGATATAAAAGACAAAATAGCGCTGCTGCTGGCAATGCTTTGCTTTTGTAAAAGCGATATGTCCTTTCAAATCTATACGTCGTTCCCCTTTTGAACTATGATAACTTCAAAACTTTAGCGAAGACGCAAAACAAACATAAAAGTTAATATTGCCATCAAAAAGTACATGCAGAACCATGTAAGTGTCCAAAATATACAGCATGGGTGGCAACAAAACCACATCGATTTTTCCGGACCGATATGCTTATATATATAAATTAAATTCCGACTTTTGATACTAATGATAAACTTTGCTCTTGTGGTCGCCTCTGTGTATATTGGGTTTTGTCACGCGGTGTACATATAAACTTTAAGGCGCCATGGGTCCTCGTGGCCACATGGGTCTGCGGCAAGTCTTGACTGTGAATGCATTTTGTCTTATGCCAAAAAGGAACAAGCGCAAAGAGTAAGTAAGCATCTTATTCCTTATATCTTGACTTAAACACACACGCAAACACACGCGCACACACACAACCATACTATTATAAAGTATCTAAGAGTCCATCAAACAAGCTCTACGGAATGTATAAAGAAACTTAACGGAGAACAAAGTATCACGTTTGCGTCTTCTCTCAGTGTGATTCGGAGCATGGTCCGGTTGCGATATGAAAATGATATAATGTTGCGTGCGTGCATCTACATGTAACGTTCATATATGCGATCCGTCAAGTCAAGTGTAACTACATAGTTGTTAGTTTGTAGTGACGGTTTTGATCTTCTGTAACCTTTGTTAACAAGTTATTCTTCAACAACTTTAAACTTTTGTTTGACTCTTACCCTTTAAATTTTATGTTGATTCGAGACACATTAAAGATAGACACATTAAAGACATACAAGTACATATATGCATATCCAGCATGTGTACATATATAGACTACGTGTATGTACATAAACGTTGCTGTATCTAAACTTATGCGTTTGCTGATTTCGTGGCTGATTTTTGCGCCTTTTTAGAGTCGCGTACCCATCTACATAAAACTTGACGCCAATTGATCACATGCCAGGCAAAATTAGTGCCAATAAGTGTGCGAGATTTAAATTATTTACCACAAGATTTTCTTCGTTTCTCTAGACTACGTAAACACAAGACGTTCAAAATAAAAAGTTATGCGTCCGAGCCCAAACCTTAACGGCGCTTTACTCGTTAGCGCACCTGCTTTTTGTCGATCATTTAAGCTAATGGCTTTTACTTTGTTTTCTGCATCTTACTAAGAATCAACACACATTTATCGTTGTAAAATTTACGACATTTTTTTCAGTCTGAACTCTTGTGTGTGTTTTTGATGATTGCCATCTCGAAAAACTTGATCAACAAACAGCTCCTCCCAAAAGCTCGAGACGACAGTTTATTGAATTACGTTTTATAAACGGTCTTTAGATAGATCACACACTGCGTGTGCGCACACAGTTTTAAACGATTATGTCACTTTTAGTCTAAAATAAACTTAATAGGCGCTGCGCAAAAGATGCGCTCTGGTCTGGACAATTCAAGCTTTCTTGAAAACTACATTATTTGAAAATCATCCTTCATACATTTGTACATTCGTTGTTATACATATAACAACATAACGCTATTATGATTATACAGCTGCAAAGAGAGACAGAGAGTGAGAAAGGAGAAGACAAAAACACGCCAGCCGGAGAGGACCTCAAAAAATTTTCCATTACAATCTATGGTTTTTCGAATGCACTAAATATTAAAACGCTTTTAGAAATCGGTGTGTTATGTAAGCGTTTATAACTTCAGTCTCTGATGATAGCACCGCGTAATAAATATCGTCTTGTGCAAGTTAGGCGACGTGCGATTGTAATTTAAGGTTCCTCCACCAGAGAGAAGCTTTTAAATTGTGGAGCGCACATATATATATTTGAATCTGTGTGGTTGCGCCATCTCTTATGCACATTTTACACGGAGGAAGGCTGTGTATATTATATATGTGGAATCATATATATGTAAGTGCCTGCGAATAGCCAAAAGAATAGAAATCATATCATCCCAGGAAACAAAGGCAAAAAAACGTGTTGATTTTGATGTCGTCGAGGCGCCAGAATTGAACGCTACTTTGCCTCTGCGTGCGTGTGTGCAAAAACGGACACTCTTGACGCTGATTCTAGTATCGAAATGCGTCTCGCTATGATATTACATATAAACGTGCTGCATTGTTGTTATAAACCGTACTGTAATTTAGCATAATGTAACCACTAGTTACTACTGTAAATTCTAACTAACACCTAACACATGCGTGTACGTTATGTAGATCACATTACTGTTGTGCTTGATTGAAAGCGTTTAAAATTGCTTAATCACACGTGTAATTAAGCAGGTCAATGTCATATAAATAATTATTTTGTAATAGACCAGAACTTTGCACGAATCTAACAAGTTTTTGACCAAGACCAGTTTGAAAATAGAGTGAAGACCCATCAAGAAGTGCTAAATAATACGGTGTGTCACAAGGTTTTTCCATTCGATCCGCATCGCATCACATCACACACACACACATTGCATATAAAGCGTAATATAAAGCGCGTTTCAGCGTTTATATCAACCGTGGGGCGCCACGTAGATTGCGCAACAGCAACTGTCGCCACACACACAGACACTGGAGACGTTTGACTTATTCGAAACTGGAGGGGTACGGAATCTGGAACCTATTGTCCGTACATACTGGTCTTATATATGTACATTGTCCATCATCGGTTAAATATTCGCTCTGATATACAATATATTCATCGAGACAGTCGCCATATCTTAAAACATTTTTAAGAGCGACCGAGACTGAAAGCGCGAGTTGTTGACTAGCAGAAAAGTTTTTTGATGATTACGCAAGAAACGTTTCAGCAACAGCGCACGCACCAGCCACACGCCCCGATCAACCATATCACAATGCGAAATGATGGGGGTATATCAGCCATTAAGATCATCAAGAGCACAATGCACGTCCCCGCGCGTCCCGCGTGTGTCGCGTTTTCAGTTGCGCGCGCGCGCAGTTGCAATGTGCCTCATTCTTCTTTATTTTTACATTATTATACGCCATATAAGCTACATACATACGGACGTTTAAATAAGTTTTCGTCGACATTCCACCTCAGAGGGCCTTCAATTCAACAATATACGACCGCGTATTGTGATATCGTTTTTCATCATATATTCTCTATGCGTTTTCAAATGTGAAAGTGATGTGTGCCCGTTTTTGCTTTTCTATGTTTTCGGCCTGCAATTTTTTCGCTTATATACGAACCATATTACACACGGACACCATACACCCGATATTGGTGAAAGTGGTTATAGATGTCGTGTGTTGCAAAAAATAATGTGCGTTGTTGTTGATGTTTCGAAGAATCGAGGATGACAAAAAAGTGTTGCGCGCGCCCGCTAACCATAAACCACCCTTTCAATTGTATGACATAATATGCGCATAATATATTTTCCTTTTTGGCAGGATTCAATATAATGCAACATCAAGAATTTCTGACATACTCTCTCGTTGTTTTGCGGTCTTCTGTGAAATTTTTAACCTGATGAACAACTTTAAAAAAAAGTTGAGTTACGGTTATCCCACGGCTTCCAGGGTGTACAACATCATATACAATGTATGTAATCAAGCGTCGATAACATGATCTTTCTTGCTTTCTTTGGTGGCCACAGATTCCACACGTATCTACAGTCACACCCAAAGTCTTAAATTTAGCCCTATAAAATAACCTTGAGCAACCAATAAGCAAAAGTTTTGTTCAGGGACTTCAAAAACCCATCCGAAAGTTTATGAAGGACTTTTGGTATGCGTATTGCGTCTACCTGGCGAAACCGCAAACAGCGAACTTCATGTACTACATAGGCTGTCTTGACTTTTTCAGCCTTGTTGCCAAAAAATATAAAAAACTCCGTTCTCTCCGCCTCTTTCAGGTCGTATAAATGAGCAATTAATATCAGTGAGACATGAGCTTGTATCTACCGAGCTCGTCGAAAGCTTTTCCCAATGTCCATATTCCCTGACGGCTGGTAGTTTTAATCGAACCAGCTGTCCAATCAGCAATCAGCAATAATGGGTGGAGTCTAGCTCTTTTATTGCATTCTAGCTATTGCACTTGAAGCTGAACTGACACCATTGTAATCTTGTTTGTTGTCTTCTGCTGTTAATTTACAGCTTACACTCGAAGTTCTGCTGTTTTGTTGTCAACGTGCAGTTTTGTTGTTTTTCTTTTTGTGTATGTAGTTTAGACCTTTTCAAGTAAAACGGTAAATTTATAAAATCATCACACTTTTCGCATTTCTATTAAAAACGTCACTGTCATTAGTCATTTTTAAAAAAATGCTTGAAACAAAAATGTTCAAAAAGTGTGTTTAAAAAAAAGATTGTTGCAATAAAACTTTTGCGCGCTGTAAACTGACATTAATAACTGGTTCCAATCAAGAGCATTTCCTTGGTACATACATACAAATATGTTTAATAACTAAATTTTAGCAAGTTATATTATTGAAACAGTTTAATAATAATAATGACTTGAATCGTTCTTCACTTTTAATATTGCAATTTGACACTGAAAACTTTCATAACAATCTCGTGAACACAGTTTTGCTTTTTTCCCAGTATTAAAGTAGTTGATGCAATATAAAAAAGCCGAATAAAATGTTTGCATCAACACATGCGCATCATTAAGAATGACGCAAAATGAACGTTCGTTTTGATAAAATAAAGTGTAATCAACTTCTAATATGTGTGGAGTGACAAAACAGCGCACAAACATGTACATGTGCATGTACAAAAACATTTGAGACTAATATGATAGTCCTTTAATGAGCGAATTATAATGTTATTCGGCTAAATAATCTGCCATTGGCTAGAAGTCTCTCTTGCTTGATTGCTAAAAAATGGAACGAAGGACAAACCAAAAGACCTTCAAAACCGTGGAAACTGAAAAAAACGAATGTGAAAAAACATTTTTAAATGTGCGTATAAGATTTGGTTTATAAACGCTTTTATTGCATTAATCATTGTCAACTTTGTTAAAAACGAAACTTAGCTATCCTCAGTCTTTACTTCAGCTGAAATTTCATAAACAATCAATAGCGGATCAAACAGACATTGTTGATTCACAACATAACAGATCACAGTTTTTGCAATTTCTCTGTCTCTTCTGCTCTACGGGTTACTGTTAATTTGAAAACATGGACAGCGATCGAGACGTGGATTCACCGCAAAACGATTCCACTGAATCCGTTAACAACAGTAACACGACTAATAATAAGACGACGTCGCCGTTGACTGATAAGGTACAGGTTTACGTGTGTATTGCATTGCTGCACTTAAATTTACCGTGACATGCTTGAAAATCTGACTACATACAATAAAAAATGAGTTTGAAAATTTCTCATCTGTTTCAGAACGAAAACACCATCGCGTCAAAAACGCTCGAAGACTGGGAGAACAACCGCAAGGCACTAGAGCGTATGCTTGGCTTAGGTCTGTGCGATTGTTTTGGGATTAAGAACATCGGGGCAATTTCTAGTTTTGCAGAACTATCAAAAATTTTGACCATCGTTTGAGTTATATGTACATATACATATACACTGTACATGTAACCGTGAAAAGTTACCCACTACATCCACTCAATGGTCATAAGGCTAATAGGGTACCATTCCCGTGCTACGGAATAACAGTACAAAGGAGATAGCAAATAAAACAGATCAAGCCGCCCTTTTAAAACCGGTCAATATTTAAGTGATGTATTTCATTGTCAATATGAAATTTTAATCACCTTAACGTTTCGAAGCAGTTTCAGGCTTTCGCCCCGGCAACTTCATGCCGACGCCTCCACTGCTTGCGGCAGCATTTCAACATCCACTCGCGTTCACCAACGCTGCTGTGCTGCCTGCATTAACGTCGGCAAGCACCCCCGGTGAGAGTGGACTTGACTCGCCAACTGGAGGCGAGCCTGAGGACCTTTCGTTCAAGGTACATCCGATTGATTTACTGTGTGTATTTTTTCTAACTTTAATGACTTGAAATTTTATTTCAGTAAGATATCTAGACTCCTTCTGAAACCTTCTTCTTATCAAAGTGCCAATATTATATAGTTTAATTATTGTATCGCGCTCCTAAGTACCTAGGTACATACGGCTAAAGATGACTGTGAATGCGATTTTACGTTACATGAGCATTGTGCATGGACACTGTATATTTTGTACGTACGTACATATGTCTCATAATTCAATCCACTGCTTCAAGGTCAATTTCAGAGTTTCAGATTTAGTTTTTTAAAGTTTACACTTTTTTCAACTTAGGCGGGAAAATGCTCTCCGAGCTCGCCCGACGACGGTGGTGGCACTCCTCAACCTTCCTCTGGTGACTCGATTGGCCTCGCAGACAGTAGCAGCAGCGGAGGTCCACAGCAAACCTGGTCTTACGAAGAACAATTCAAACAGGTATGTTCAATGTGTGTACGCACGTCCTTTTCAATATGATGGACTGAAAAGGCTTGAATTTTCAATTGTTATTTTGATTAAATTTTGCCGTAACTTATTACGTTAATCATATAATTAATACATGTCGTGTTTTATTTATTGCTGTAACTCATTATATTTTGTGTGTATTGTTTAGCTACAGTGTAAATGTATGTAATTGGTCTCCTACCCTTTAATCTAATTCAATTTATCAAAACAAATTTTTGCTTGTTTGTTGGCAGTATGCACCTACCAGTTTTATGACAGCAAATCAATGCATTCCTCAGAAGCCATGGTGTTATATGCCATATGAAAGCACAGAAAAGCGCAGTGAAAGAACTGGTCAGCTTGTGAATATCATCAGCATGTATTTTCATAAATTATTTAAAAAACATATTGCACGCCCATTATATTGGGATGACTACATGGTATTACGGCGCTTAAATGCATCTGGTGGTGCGGTATTGTTGTATTCATCAATTTGTCGCCTTCGAAACCATTTTGTCTGTGTACATGTTTCGATTTATGTTAACGGATTGTAGTTTTAACATTGCGAACCATGTTAATGCCTCATCAAACATTCATCAACATCATTTAACATCCACTGTGTACATTCAAACGTCCAACCAAAACAATTATTGACAAATCCATTGATTTAACACAATCGGTTTTAGGTCTGCTGCTGTATTTTTATTATGATGCATCATACTGTTGCTATGATTATGTTATTTCATGAACAAAATACATGTACACGTACACGTATGTACAGCTGTACACATGAGCATGCACGTTGCTTAGTAAGAAACTAAGATGCTGCACAATGCTGCCACGACACAATATAATAATCTACAGTTGTAGATAGATAATAGGAGGATTGTACAATGTTTAAGGTTAGGGCTGTTGGCGACAACCGCGACATGCTAATAGACATGAAGCGGATATACAATGGCATTATTGGTTGGCATAAGTACATCAACATACCCGAGCATGTATGTTCATTTCTGGTATAAGCCAATTCCCAGGACTATTAACTGACTATTACAGTAGTTCATGGGTATTTGTCAGATCTAAAAACAATAGATATACAATGTATGTATTTGCTTTTCCTTCATCTCATACGCACTTGGGTCACATGTACATAGCGAACCCAAAGAAAAATAAATGAATTGTCTCGCACAGCGTGAAATGTATTTAAACCCCGTGCCACCCACTACAAGAAGAGGTTAATAGATAATAGAGACTCAGACAGTAAATTAAAACGAGCAAAGAGCATATTTCCGGCGAATGTATATAATGAGAGAATGGCAATATACACTGTACAGGCAATCAACCGTTGGGCCACTCGAGGTTTGAAACCGCAAGACTTAATGGAACTACGCGGCTTTAAAGTGAATGTTTTAATGAATATTTCTGGTAAAAACGCGCTTAAAACAAATATATTTATGTACGAACATACGTCCATGATAATTATTACCAAGTTTGTCCAATAATCAAAAACTATTTTTTGTGGGTCCACAACGTACAACTTTAAGTTATTGCTTTTACATGTTCAGTATGTATCTATTTTCACATATTTGTGTACATTGTACATGCGTAGAAGTGTACAAATTGTAAGTGCACACTAATTAAATGTGTTGATCCTAAATGTTTCCATAACAGTTAATAATGATATTTACGCACGCTACGGTAGACAAACATTGTACAATACTATTAAGGCTGAGATATTGTGTGCTCAATAGAAGTATCCGTTTGTTTGTTCCATGGGGAATTGAGTATACGGTAGCGCATACACCATACAGTGTTGTACTTCGACACATTACTTTTAACGTAGATATTAAAAATATGGCGCAATAATTGCGCATACAAACATGATATTTACAGTATACGGTTTTCTGAACGGTATCCTCAATCTGTTTTTTTCTTTTTATTTCAGCTATACGAGCTTGGCGATGACCCGAAGCGAAAGGAATGGCTGGATGATTGGCTCAGTTTCATGCATAAAATCGGTACGTAATGGACGTGTTTAAATCTTACATTATTATTATTTAGTCCTTAACGCATTCCTTGAGAAGTCTTGGACAACGTAGAACCCACATGTACATACATAGTACATTACGATTTTAAATTAAAACCATCAGTCAATGTCAAAAGTGTGAGTACGTGTATCCGTGTGTTGTGTGATGGTAATCTCTTGTCGAATGTGTTTACATTCCTGACAACAATCGATTTTGATTCGTTTCAAGACAACGCTTTAAAGATTCAGATCTGATGCTGCATAGACAAACCATATGACGGATATAATAAAATCATATTCTGTGTGGTGTTACTCAGCTAACAATCCACAAGTACTCGAAGAGTAAACCAGGCAACAGAAAAGTTATAAAACAGTTGTATTTGATCGTTTGGACACGCACATTATTTCGCCAATAATCGTTGAAAATTCATTGACTTCGTCGGTTAGAGGCAAACAGTTTGAATTTTATTTCATTGTTACTCGTGGATTCAAGAATGTCGTTTTGCAATAAAAATAAAATTCTCTGCAAAAATAAGACACAGGGTAACTGAAAACTGCTTAACAAGTTTTATGCTCTGTTCAAAACTACTGTGACATTGATTGAATGGTGTTCTAACTATAATAGGGCTAATTTAGATGTCGTTCGGTATTGCGACACTTGATCACTTAATCATCGAGAAAGTCCACAAACTTCGACCTCACATTCTCAACAATGAAAGACTCGAGTAATTAAAATTCCAGCTACTTTTGGACCACCCTGCACTACGCGCAACCGGTATATAAACACATAATATAACCGAGATTGTTCAAATAAAATGAAAACATCAGCATCTTCAAAGTTATAAAGAATTCAGTTTTAACAATATGAAGAGACAGTCGATTGTGTCTGGAGGGAAAAACTTTTATTGTGCGCCAACACTCATCCCATTACATAATAATAAAATTGGAGTCGATCAAAATGTCTTCAGCCGACGGTTGCATTACGGCCTATTGTGTACTGAAGATGTTCTTGCTAAAGGTGCGTCTATGTATCTGCTTCATCTCAAGCTTACATCAAAAGTTCCACGTTTATGTGTTTCATCAAAATAGGTTTCACAATAAAAAGTGCGTCCGCATTGCTAAACAGGTCTGTTCTGAAGTAGCTGGAGTGCCGGCAGGCGAGTTTTTACATTTTATAAACACAATCAAACAATGTAATGTGTTTTTGTGGCATTGTCAAATTAAAAACCGCAGGGATCATTGTGGTCGCGTTTTTTTCGACACTTTTTTGAGAGAGAAAAATTGATAATATGTAATGTGCCTCTTATTGTGAGATCTTATATAAAGTAATGGTCTGTTGGTCATGGGGACGCGCGCTGTAGAATGGAAAAGTTGAACTTGTACTTGAATGTTTGCGAAATCCTACGACCATTCGACTTTTACACCCAGAATAAAAGTTGATCAAGTCTCTACACATGTTGCCTAAAACGACGGAAGTTTAGTTAAAACGAGCTATAAAACACGTACCATTGTTTTATGTTGACCCAAACTAAAGACCCTTACAATTTCAAACTTGATTCTTGTGTGTGGGGTTATGTATTTGTCTGCTCTGCTGAAAGGAGATCCGAACGAAAAGCCCTCACAGTACATATATGTATGTATAATGTATCTAGAAGTTACGAAAAAATAACACAAAAATTCACAAAAAATAACATATAACGTCCTTCCAGGCAAACCAGTGACGCGCATTCCGATCATGGCCAAGCAAGTGCTCGACCTCTACGAGCTCTATCGGCTCGTCGTCTCGCACGGCGGCCTGGTCGAGATCATCAAAAAGAAACTGTGGCGCGAGATCACGAAGGGCCTTAATTTGCCATCCTCAATCACGTCGGCTGCGTTCACGCTGCGTACTCAGTGAGCGAGCAGTTTGTTGGTTTTTTCTTGTGATGTACTGATTGGTTAGTTGACTTTGACGTTACACACCTTAATTTCGCACATGTTACGTTAAGGTATACCCGTATTAATCATCTTAGCAAAACGCGGTGTTTATGAGCACTTTTTTTTAAACTACAATAAGCATTTCTTCATTTGAGGCGACAGTTGTTCTAATCGGCGAACTGACAAAACGCACAAAATCGCTCTTTTATTGCTTCAATACAGCACTATGAAACGGCATAAAATTTTGCAACAGAATTGAGAACCCTCTGGAAATGTGTTTAAGATGGACGTTGTAATAGTGGTACATAGGTGTCCCCCGATGATATTATGTACAGGGGATTCCAAAGATACTGTATTGGATCATCCGTCCATGCATCTATCCAATATCCATCCATTTGGTAACGATTACAAGCTGAAAAAAAACAAAAAATTCGAGATACTTTATGTTCAAGAGGTTTTCAGGAAAGAATATTTGGTCACATTTTTACATGAATATACAGCACAACACATACAGTAGTTACAGCAACAAAAATCTGATCTCCACTTGTCGACCACCCTGTCCGTGACATATTCCCATATAAAAATTAAAAACACGCCTGTTTCAAACATTTCATTTTTTTCGCTCGCTGACTGAATGTAAAAAATGCGCACACGTTTAATCATATCTACTGGATATTTCTATGTACACAATGATTCTTTTGGCAATACTGCGAAATCCGTGGGCAAGCTGAGCTTCGGCTGCATCAAATTTCACCAAAAATTGCACTTCGAATTTTGAATCATCGTTTTATTTTTCACCGTTGCCATCTTGCTTTACTGCTTCATCAATTCAAACCATTTTACACAGCACATAATTTTCGAATGTAACAACATAACACGTCCCGATTTTAATGCGTTAAAATGCATTGTGTGAAGAGAGGGACTAAAAATCGTAGCCCACCCGTGTAAGCGAACCCACCCGGAAGCTGTTTAGCGCCTTCCAGCCAGCGAAATTTTCAAAAATAAAACTAAAATGTGCTAAAGTCATCTGTTACTTGTTGCGTTTAATTCATCACACATACAAAAAACCTTTTCGAAACCGAGATTTTATAGACGCGGTTCACCGGGGGAATGTATATAACGAAACGAAATTTCTTATTTACTGTATATATGACGAAACATTAACAGTTGCCGGCAGCTCAGAAAAAACGCATTGAATGGTCGTCCAAAACTGGCATCGGGGTTTTGTTATGTGGAGCTTTGAGGTGGTTTGGTAATTTTTTATTGTATTGGGCTTTTACGACACATTCGAATACGTCGAAACGTTAACGCTCGCTAGTTCGGTGATCAAAACGCAATCAGTGTAATATAAGTCGCGAGAAATTTCGTCGACTTTTACAGCTGAATCTCGTTTTTTTTTGGCGGCGTGTGCGTGATTTTATGATTTCGCCATTCTCTTATTGGATGATTATAAAAAAGACCCCGGTATCTTTGGCGCCTTGTTCTGTTTTCGGTTTTGTTTTATTTCTCTCTGGTATTTTTTATTGTAATGAAAACCCGAGGAAATGCAGTTGTCAGTGTCGTCACAAATTCTCATTTGTTTTGAAAAAAACCGATTTGTAAATTCGCCAGGAAAACTTGAAAAACGAATGTTCCACTGTTTTTCCTGTTTTGAGTGCTTGGCTTGATGACATCAACTTACTCCAATACTAATGATCCCAACTCCGAAAACATATGTTCTCTGTTCTCTCGAGATAATGAAAATGCAGATGAATAAAATTACCATTTTCAAATTTCCCATTCAAACAAATTTCAAGTTCAAAGTTTCAAATCGATTAATGACAATGACGACGATGACGACAATCTTTTTTGACTCGTGTACCAAAAACCACCATAAACTTTCCTCACCTCCCATCCTACAGTATATAATTATTTTATGCGTGCATGCCAGCGCTTAACACTGCAAAATAATACAACCAATAAAAACCGAGAGGGAATGAAAGAAAGAATGAACGAAAAGACGAACAGCAAGCTATAAGAGAACACAGGACACAGAAAATAAAAAAAGGCGCCAAACAATTTTTATTGTTGCCGACGGTTTTTGGCGTCATCAAAAGAAATGTAATACGAATAGATTCGAAGGCGAATTTTAAGAGCGCGTGTTTTAATTTCGCACCACATCTACATGTATGTACATTGTATGTACCCATATACCGAACCACACGTGCACTTCATAAAAATGATGGTAACGAGATGGAATCTACATGTCCCATCGACTGGAAAAAGTAAAAAGGCGCTAATAACATAAAATATCACGCAAAACGACATAAAACGAGAAGCGCAACATTTTCGCCGGTTTTCTGCCTGAAGCTATATCAGTCCAGATCATAAAATATTGCCCGTCGCTGACACAACTGTGTGCGACACGCGAAAAGTTGTCCAGCTCGTTAAAGAGGATCATTCGCGGATGGGTTGCGCTGGGATTGAATTTGCAACAATGTTGCTGTGCATCTGGGTGGTATTTATTGAGAAACGGGGATGGATAACGTGTGAAACTTGTGCGATTTATAAGTTGTGATAATGAGTTTTTTGAACGACGGAAGGAAGACCTTTAAAGCTGAACTTTCACTTTAAAAAAACAAAGCCCAAGACTTGATCAGATTAATTTTTAAAGTGTTCAATCTCTGTTACCAATGCTGATCCGCACCAACACACGGTTTCTTTGAACCTACGGTCCTTATTTGAAAGTGTTTTTTTCTCGTGACTCTGTCCAAACCAATCACCACAACAAAAGCACTCGCATAACGCATATACAAAGATCAACTTCCTACACCTAATGGGATTACAATTCTATTACAAACTTTACATTTTCCCACGCTTTTTTCCCGCGCAGATACCAGAAATACCTGTACGACTACGAGTGCGACCGTGAGAACATGAGTTCGCCGACCGAGTTGCAGAAGGCGATTGATGAGAACCGACGCGAGGGGCGCCGGCAGACGCAGAGTTTCACGCCGTACGCGGTCGCGCCGACAATGCTAACCGGTATTACTGTAGATTACTGTATCGCGGGTTACGGTAGGTGGCTACTGTATCCGGCACGTTGATTGGCAATGCGTTGAAAAGCACACAATCTGTAGACAAGTTTACTGAATAAGTCGGCTAGGAATTTGTCGAGTTTCAATAAATCAATCACGCCAGGATGCAATGCGTGGTGTCAACGTTGGTCCACAGGGAAAAGAACTATCCAAATGTACGCCAAATGTACACACGTATGTATTAATACCTGAGAGCATTTTGCAAAAATTGAATGTTGTTTTCGGTATCGAGGTCGATCAACGCGGAACGGGTGTGGAAGGAAGCAGGCCAATTTTCATTGTTGAAAAACCGTTCAAAACGGCGCCAAAAACACAGAAACCCCATTTTTTAGACGATGATTCCAACAACAATCTGGCTGGTAACGGCGCCGCGTTCGCAGCAGCGTACCGCGATCAGCAGCTGGCGGCGCTCGAGACGCAGCGACAACTGGAGCGAGCGCAAAGGTTCGCAAATTCGTCGGCACAAAAGGCCAACATTCTTCTTCAGCAGAAAATTTTGACGATACAGTCGAACTCTAAATTATGGGGAATCAGCTGATTCGTTGGTGATTACGGTATGCATGCTTTCTCTGCAAACCAACCTCCGCCATTACAGCAATGCCTGCACATATAGAGCATGCATACCGTAATCAAAAAACCAATCAGCTGATTCCCTATAATTTATAGGTCGACTGTATACTGCACCGTTTCGACTTCTAAAAATTTTGTCACTAATCAAAAAAATCATACCCAATGTTTGGCCGACCCACTAACTAAGCTGCGGTACAGCGGATCGATTCAGACCAAAAATCAAACCCTTACCCGCAAAACTACAACTGTAACCCTAACACTAAAGCTCTAAAAAACACACCGAAGTCTGAAAAACACCCACAGCACTACATAAAGTTCGCTGTTTGCGGTTTCGCCAGGTAGACGCATACCGCGGTCGCGGTGCTCCCTGGCTCGTCAGTGCGACGGACACCAGGCAGAACTGCCGAAGGTGTTTCCCACAGACAGATCTTGTAGTAGAACTTAACTGAGCGAAGCACTGTACAACTGCTAGAGTCATCTGCGCAAACCAAAATAACCGAATCGATCGTTTCCAGAGCGGCGGTGGAGGCGATCCAGAAACACCAGCAGCACTTGTCGGCCGCCACGACGACGACGACGTCATCCTCCAGCAACACCAACAACAATGCCGGATGCCATTCAGCTGCCCACTCCGGCCGCGCCAGCACCAGCAGCAGCAGTCACGGTGACACGGACAACGGCAACGCGGAGCACGGCGGCACGTCCAACAACGCCACCACCAACAACAGCAACAGTCGATCGGCGGACGGCGGCACGGCGCCGCCAAAGAGGGCGAAACTGTCGTTGTCAACGCCCACGGCCGCGTTGTTGATGAATGCGTCGACGACCGGTGCGGACTCGAACAACGAGAATAACGGCCTCGTGAACGGGCCGCCACTCTCCGCCGACGAACAGCAACAGGCGGCGCACGCGGCGCAGGTGGCCGCGACCGCAGCGCTCGGCGGACTCTTCGGCGGGCTGCCGTCGGCGCACATCAAAATGACCAGTCGCGGTTGGTCGGGACGCGGGGTGGACGGTTTTTTGGGAGATGCGGCTGGTCTGGACGCGGGGTGGACGGTTGTTTGGGGGATGCGGTTGGTCTGGACGCGGGGTGGACGGTTTTTGGGAGATGCGGTTGGTCTGGACGCGGGGTGGACGGTTTTTGGGAGATGCGGTTGGTCTGGACGCGGGGTGGACGGTTTTTGGGAGATGCGGTTGGTCTGGACGCGGGGTGGACGGTTTTTTGGGTGATGCGGCTGGTCTGGACGCGGGGTGGACGGTTTTTAGGGTGATGCGGTTAGTCTGGACGCGGGGTGGACGGTTTTTTTTAGAGATGCGGTTGGTCCGGACGCGGGGTGAACGTTTTTTTGGGAGATGCGGTTGGTATGGACGCGGGGTGGACGGTTTTTTGGGAGATGCGGTTGGTCTGGACGCGGGGTGGACGGTTTTTTTGGGAGATGCGGTTGGTCCGGACGCGGGGTGGAGGTTTTTTGGGAGATGCGGTTAGTCTGGACGCGGGGTGGACGGTTTTTTGAGAGATGCGGTTGGTCTGGACGCGGGGTGGACGGTTTTTTGGGAGATGTGGTTGGTCCGGACGCGGGGTGGACGGTTTTTGGGAGATGCGGTTGGTCTGGACGCGGGGTGGACGGTTTTTTGGGAGATGCGGTTGGTCTGGACGCGGGGTGGACGGTTTTTTGGGAGATGCGGTTGGTCTGGACGCGGGGTAGACGGTTTTTTGGGTGATGTGGTTGGTCTGGACGCGGGGTGGACGGTTTTTTGGAAGATGATGCGGCTGGTCTAGAGTCTGGACGCGGGGTGGACGGTTTTTTTGGAGATGCGGCTAGTCTGGACGCGGGGTGGACGGTTTTTTGAGAGATGCGGTTGGTCTGGACGCGGGGTGGGCGTTTTTGGGGGGGGGAGGATTCGGTTGGTCTGGGAGCGGTGTGGACGGTTTTTTGGGGATGCGTTTGATATTTCAACCATAAAAAACAATGTACGTTCGTTGTTCTTTACTGTAATTCAACATGTTTAGCATGCTCTGCGAAAAAAGTGACAGGTTTGAACAAACAAACAAACTTTACAATTTTTCTCAGGCGACCACTCATTCGCCGGCGGCGACACCGGCAACCAGCACTCGTTGGTGGTCAGCATGGAGATCAACGGCATCATGTACCAGGGTGTTCTGTTCGCGCTCAATCCCGCGCCGAACCCGCCGACCGCGCCGCTGAGGATACAGACCGCAACGGCGCTCACACAATAGTGCGTACGTGTGTGGTGCACTGAGAGCAAAAGAAGAAAGTGAGATTTTTTTTGCGTGAGAAATCATCCGCACAACAATTTATACATTATTATTTGATCTTGTTTGTTATCAGCATGCACGTGGGATGGGCTCATGCAACCGAATTATGGTTTTGCATTTTGAGCGGTGATATCGCGCGGACACACAGAATGCTGCCAATTAACGTTTCTTTGATTATAAAAATGTTGAGCGCAGGACAAGCTCAGCCTTTGTTTTTTTATTATCAATCTGTCGACAGCAATCTGATGAATCTCTTCTTTTTATTTGTCGAAAGACCGCAATAGATGTCGTATATCATGCTTATTGTTTTAGTGTCATGTGGTGAGACCAAAATTTTTCAATCAAAGAACATGACGGAATGCAGTGTTTCAATTGCTAACAAAAGAAATCTATGTTATCATTCAGTTTCGAACAGGGTTGAAAAACTGTTGGTCTCCGTAGTTTAGTTGGAATGTTTGGGCTTCTTTATCGTCATATCCTGTGATAATTCAAAAAAATGTCATTTTCCCTACCCGATAAAACGAACATCGAAGTTGTGCAACGAACAATGAAATTAAGTCAATTCGGTTTTAAGATTTTAGTTGAGTTTGCTGTGTTCTTGGTGGAATAATTCTCAGTTGGAGGTGATAAAGTTTCGTCGATTTATTGAAAAATTGTTTTTAGTCCGGTCACAAATTTTGAATATCGTTCCATGTAGCATACAACGACTGCGTTTGTTTTATGTTGAACTTTTATGTGACTTTCATCCAATGATATGCCAATGAGTTTTATGTGTGTATTATGTCCAGATGCAATGTTTTCCTTTTGCTTCATTGTTTTTCCTTTTTCAAATTGCCCTTATCGTGTTTTGCCCCGCATTATTATTGCAAAAAACAGGTCAGGGATGTTTGAAGCTATTTATCAAAACAGAATCACATCACAAGGTCCCCTTTTACGTGTGAGCCTTTCTGCCCGTTTTTCAAATTTTTCTTGATTCGGAAATTATGCAAATCCCTATTGTCGTGTTAGTGTTCACAATTTTTTGTCATCAATCGTTGTTGTTCTCTAGTCTCGTTTTTGTTTGCCGTTACGCTCGCTGATGATTTACCACAAGGTCTTTTATTTGTGAATCGATTTTTCAACGATTCTTTTGCGATTCGAACGCAGTTTTAATTCAAAAGTTGTCACTTTATTTTGTTTGTACATCACTGAATTGATCATGGACTGCTGTTTCGTGCAGTGAAATATGAAAAACGTTAAGAAATGAGCGTCTATAGAAAGGAATGTCAAAACGTAACAAAAATTGGAAACACGGTGAAAGGCAAAAACACCGAAAATCAGTTCACTTTTCACTGTGTACATTGAAGCCACATCTAAACCAAAAAACTGCCATAATCAGCATGTTACATACACCCTATCACGACACTTGGTTTAAATGTCGGTGGTTTTCAAAACCCGAACCCGAGAAAACGAAACCAACACTAAATACATCCAGTTTCACAAACCCCTGAGTATTTCCATTGAAAAGCACCGGTAATCAGAGACCCGCATAAATGTGTTGTGAGAACACCGAAAACACAATTTTTCATCCAATAATCCAAACGTCAGTCGTCCAAAGACCACGGACGAAACGAGCGCAGCCACAGTTTCGGATCATCATACCTCGCAAGGAACGCCGCTGATTCGATTGGATTCAGCTGGAGTTCCACCCATGGGCGGAATTCGCAATTAGCCCTAAATTCCACGTCCTGTCTCGACTGTTCTGTTATCGTTTCGGAATGTACACCTTGCGGAGTCAGGTTCGCTTCACAAAGTTGGATGTTTCGATTCGACTCCAACGTCGTCGTCGTAGTCGCCGCCGCCGCAATCATGTTGTTCTCGTTTTTGACGGTCCGTTTTTCGGATCTCGATTTCACGTCTGTAACGCGACATTCACTGTCGCTGTCTGCTGAGGTCGACCCGTCCGTACTCGAGGAACCTGAACTCGAGTCCGAGTCTGAGCTGGCGCTGGAGCTTGTGCTTGTCGACGAACTGCTGCTGGATCGTGCTTCCGTTGACACGGTGCTTCTTCGTGTTGTTGTTGTTGCTGGAAGGCTCTGGCGTCGATGTTGTGAAGTCGTCGCTGCTTTTATTGCCGCCCGTGCGAGTGGTGTACCACCGAATGTAGATGGCGTTTGATAGCGCACTGCGTTGACCAGTTCAATGTCAGACTCTGAGAACGGAAGCGAACATACAGGAGCGGCCAAATATGAATGGACCGGCTTCCGAGCGAACGGAAAACGTTCGTAACACCACCAAAACGCAATACCAGATTAGGGTTGGCACAGGAAAAAAACCCGGTTTCTTTTCCGTTTTAAAACCGGTTTTTTTCCAGTTTTTTTCCTGAAAAAAATAAAGAACCGGATTTTTACCTTAAAAATTTTCAAACTTCGTAGTTAAAAATCACAATTCTTCGTTTGATTGATAAAATGTAAAATGATATTTTTGAAAAAACGGTGCAGTGAACTGTGTCGAACTGAACTGGTGAAGCATCATTTTGCAGAAGCTTTTGTGCTAAGGGTCAAGTGAAATACGTTGAAGACAAGGTGACTGCTAAACTAAGTGCATACTGCATATGCAGACTAACTGACGATGTTATCGATTTGCAATTGCAAAAGCTAACTGATGAAATGTTATTTTTCGAACGCAATCCGCTACCGGTTTCACTTTGCAGTTCTGCAAATCTCGCCCCCTAATCGGGGTCAGCTATCCGTTCTCCTTGCAACCGTCCCTCCCCGCTCCCCACACCTACACAACACGGTCACTGCCCAGTCTGGGGTGTTTTCAATTTATTGAACGTGCTGCCCTGGAAACCAATAAAAGCGAAACTTATTTGATTTGAAACAAAAAATTGGATAGCATTGGGTGGCAAAAATAGCAAATTGGGTCGGTTGTATGCCTGAAAACAGCATTTTACGCTGCTCAAAATCACAAATTTTGATGTATTTCCTATTTTGAGTTCAAGAAGTCAAGTTCTGGAAAGTTTAGGAGCTGGGAAGCATTCGGTTTTTTATGGTTTTAAAACGGTTTTAAAACGGAAAAGAAACCGTTTTTTTCTTGGCAATATAAAAAACCGGTTTTTTAACAACCCTATACCAGATTATCCCTTTTTGGCCGGCTTGTCCACTTACTAGAAACGGACGGGCATATGAAAAGGGCTTTCGTGCACCTCCGTTGCACCGTTTCAAGATAAAACATTCTGTGGGCCTATTTCTCGTATGATTCTCTGTTTCTCCACCCTCCGAACCCACATGTACTCATACACAACAACCATTCTCAATTCTTGCGTTCAAAAATTTCGAATCTTACCTGCTAAATCTAACCAAATAAAAAAACCAGCAAACAAGTGGCGTTTCGACGTCAGCACAGGACGCCGAGCAATGGGTGGTGTCTCTTAAAACAAAAAAACACTCACCATCCGTATCACTGCTACTACTGCTGAGCAGGTGCCTTTTGTATTCTGCCTTTCCATCGGAGTGACGTGCCTGGAAACATCAATTAAAACGGTGAATTTGACATCTCAAGTTCTACTTGAAAAGACAACAAGTGACTGATTACGCATGAATCGAACAAAAAAATTTGAAGAAAAAATCTAAACGGCGTTTTCCAACTTTCTGAGCGCGCAGCGCGCGTAATTCAAATGACTGCGTTGCAGGTAAAGATTTTTTTCAAAAACATCAGTCACTCACTACGCATCCGCACAGCGTCAGGAAAACCGCAGCATTCAGTAAGAAAACTTCACAACCAACCTCCACATGATGCGAGTCGTCGGCTGCTTCTCGATGGGTTGCAGAAATTGGTGCAGTTGATCGCGATGGTTTGCAACTGTGCGTAGACTGTTTTGAACTCGATGCTGTGGAAGCAGCCAATGGTGACCTTCGAACAAGATTTACAAAAAAACTGTGCAGCAACACTTTGAAAAAACACCTTTATTTCAGTGATTTCGTGCGTGTGTGTGTGTGTGGAATGTGAACTGTGCGTGAATGGAATGGAATGGAAATGAAGCATGCTGATTGGCTGGCAAACATTCAAAGGTACAACTGCCAATCAGCAACGCGCTGCTCACAACAGTCAACAACGCACTCTTGCCTGCTCATACCGAAACAAACCACCCGCACAACCAACAAAACCATGCACAATTGTACACCAACAAACAACCGAGAGAACACCGTTCACCTGGAGTTCACCATCACTCGAGGGACACGATCCAAGAACTGGACCGAATCCGAAGAGCCGCTGCTTGTGTACACATCGTCAATATCGACGACTTTCGGTGGTCTCCGTTGTCTGGAAGACATGCCAGTTGGCGAACTCGCAGACTGGCCAGCCGGCAAAGAGGGCGATTTGTTCCGTTTCGTGCGATTCGATTTCGACTCGTTTGTGCTCTTTGGCCTCTTCTTCGTTCGTGTCTCCTCCTCCGAACCGTCCGTAAAATCCGGCAGCTTGCGGCGTCGTTTCGGTGCGTCGATCCGTTCGCTTTTGACGCTGGTGAGTTCGGTGGGCACCGCGCAACGGGTGAGAGGACTGACGAGGAGAAAAACACACGCAGCCGTACAGTCGGACTCGATAACATATCCAGCCAGCTGATTGGTTGGTGGTCGTGTGATGTACGGATTCTGTGCAAACGAAACTCCGCCTCTCCACAGCAATTCATGCATCACGTGCATCACCGACCAATCAGCTAGTTGGATATGTTACTGAGTTGCACTGTAGTTGCTTGCTCTGGTTATTTTGTGTTTTTTTTCAAATTCGGAAAAAAATGTGCAGATGATTTTTTTCATAAATGCTTTTGAAATTGTTTAGATCAGATCTGTATTAATGGGTAGTTTGATAGCGATGGAAACTACAATGTACTATCCGATGATGAAACTACTGGTATGTCAATCTTCAGCCTGTTTTACATCGTCATTGAAACATTAGTTGAAACACTGATTAGTTGCTGCCTCCAAAAAAAACTGAACCAATCAACGCGCCCCATATTCACGTGCAGCCAATCAGCAAACAGGAGAACAAACGAATGTAAAAACAAAACCGCACAACGCGGACAACACGCACTCATAAACAAAATCGCTTTTTCGTTTCAGTTTCGCCGCCATTTTCGTCGGTCCCTTTTTTCGTAATCAAGAAAGAATTATCATGGTTGTTTTCAAATTCACCTGCACCGCAAAAAAAACCAGCGGTTTACGATTGTGGGAACAGGTAAATTTGTTCTAGTGAATGTTGATAAGTATAACACAACACAACACAACACACCGTGTGCGTGTTGCGCGTGTGTTGCGCACTGACACGTTTTTTTCTTGTCACTTGCAATTGTTGTGCGGACCACGAAACGATTTTTTTGATTTTTATCAGACTTCTGTTGCATCTAAACTCTATACGTACAATATAATACAATTACAATAAATACACGAGAAGACACAAGAATCGTTCATTGGACAGTATTGCGTGCAAAATGCAAATTACATCACGTTTATTGTAACGAGTCAGCTCAGGGAGCAGTTTCACAAAAGTTAGCAGTCCAATAGTGCTACACGACAGAGCGGCTTATGAGTCAACAAATTTTAGTTTCCTCATATTCCGTCGAAGAGCAGACACTGGTAAATCTGTTTGCCTGAAAAAAACCGGAATTGTGATGATTTTAGCGGCGAACTGAACTATGAAACTAATACTACTAAGCTTTTATACAACTGCCCCAAAAATGACATCAATACGGGCAAACTGTGTGTCGTGTTTCCAGCCAGTGTGTGACGTCATTCTGGTGTGACATGTTCTTATAAACAGTCCATACAAAATTGATGTACAAATGACAGAATGATTAAAACAAAAAATAATACCACAGTAACAGTGACACATAAAACAGCATCTGAATTTTTTTTAATTTTTAAATTTATTTATTGGTGTATGTACCGTATGTATTTATTGTATTTATTGTATTTATTTATTTTATGTACCGTATTTATTGTATGTACCGAATGAAACAACCAAATTCTTTTTTTTCTGAAATCACCGTGCAAGTGCAGAGCAGAGACAAAAAAATGAAGAACGGCGCACAAATAAATGAAATACGGCCCCGACCCAAAAATTCGCTCAAGAATATGTACAAAATTGAAAACTGCAAGTAATTTCACAAATTTGTGCAGTTTATTTTTTCACGAAAGTAAAAAAAATGCAGGTTGAACTAAGAAACAACAGCTATGTACATAACATCCTTCTTTGGTTGAAAGAAAACCGAATTTCGAATAAAGCAAGTCCAAAGTAATGAAATCAAGTGTGACAAAAAATTTAAAACATTTTTTAAAATTCAGAAGAAAAACACCAGACAGAAAAGAAAAGACATAACTGGTCAGAATGTACACCCCGGAAAACTAAAAACAGGCAGCAGAAAAAAAGTTGATGTGATTCTGATAAAAACTATCATCACAGCATTTTGTACAAACCAAATACACGCATACAAGAGTCAAAATCAGAACGTAAGATACTACAGAAACTCGAATAAACTCATTGCAAGGGAATGCAGTCACCATTTCATTCCCTGTCGAACAGATTTGTTTTCACACACCATTATTCACCAAACTCGTAAAGTTCCAAACATGCTGATTGGAACAACAGACATCAACAACATCATTCAGACAGCCATGGAACCATCATCATGCGATGATTTTTCGAAACTTGCAAATGTCAATCACAAAAACATCAACATGTCAACGAATTGTTGCGGCGTCACCCGCACGGAGGGCGAACGCTCCTTGCCAATGCACGGGTGACCCAGTTGCTGAAAAATTTGGTTTTGTCTTTTAATGCGATTTTTCATTTAGCCCCCACTTCTCCACCTGCTCCAAAAGCCCAGGTGGCAAATTCAGGTGGTTTGGAGCGGTGTACGGGGATACCGAGTCTATGCCCTTGCCACGAGACGAAAGCAGCCTCTCCCACTAACTGTTACCATAACTCACCCGGGTGTCTTCGGCAATAGTCGTAAAACGTAACCAAACAAACGAAATACCTTTGACACGCCCCCCCCCCCCACAGAGTACGGTACCTACCAAATTTGGTCTCGACACGATCTTACTTCAACAGTCGTGATCTTCATTCGGAAAAGGGGTGAAAAATCGAAACGAAGATAATTTTTTTTTGACAATCAGGAAAGGAACGAAACGACAGCAATGAGATCGTGTCAAGACCAGAATACGCTAGATACCGTAGACTCCGTGCGCACACAGGTTTCACATCAAACTGCAAAGCATCCAACGAACCTTCCAAAACAATGCCTTGCAATGACAACAGATGTGTATCATGTCCGCGTAGACCTCTCGCAAACCGAAGCGCCTGAAAATACAGCAAATACAACTGAAAACATTTTTTTATAAAGAGCAACAACTGAATTGTTCGCGCTAATTGGTTGAAAAACGCAGATGCGCAGTATTGGACCAATCACTGCGTCAACTGTGAAACATGTGAAAAGTCTAAAATTTTATGCCTGCAGTCGAAGCAGTCAACCTGACGAAAAAGAGGCACTATTTTTGTTTATTTAACAAAAATAATTCTGCATAAGCATTCGTACAAGGACTGGATCGATTCACGGATGGTGTGGTTTTCCTGACCCCCTGCTAGCTCTGAATTCGCTTACACAACAAAGCAGCCACAATAAGCGCTTTTTATGTTGCTAGCTTCTGGACATTCCACGCTTTTTATTGCCATAGTAACCTGCTGCACCTGAGCACCACCCCCATCGATATCACGTGATACAAGAGAGAGTACAGACTGACTGGCATCGCATTGCAAAGCAAAACGCAAATCCAATACAACCAATCAGCGTTCGAAAATTGTGACAGGCTGCACTTGCAACTGATTGGTTGCACTGTGCAGCTGCTGCAACCAATCATCAGCGTTCGCAAGTTGTCTAGCTGCAGAGGCAAATCAGAGTAACTGTAAGCTGCACATTTTGCGGTCTGTCAGAAAAAAGTGACATTTTAAGCGAAGTAGTCGTGCAACTGAGCAACAGACAAGAATAAAAACAATGAAAATAAAAACAATTAGAAAAACATGCAATCCACAACTTTTCCACATTTTTTTGAAGTTTTGAAATATTTTCTGCACGCACTTTTTCAACTCGAAATACCGATGTCGCCAGCTGTGCGCGTGGCCGAGCGTGTTCATTCGTTCGTCAATCGCGCTGATTTGCTCGTCCGTGAAATGGAAACTGCAAGAAAAAAAACGAATTTTCAGTCGGAAAAATCGACGGAATCGATCCAAAACACTGTTTCACCAAAACAAAACGATTCAAAAATTGTCACCACGCAGAATCGCAGCACAACTCGCCGATTGGCTGGGTGCTTTTCAATTCGGACTTTCTAGATTACCATTCGATTCAGCTAATCAGCGAGCCAAAAACTGTGATCTTTTTAACGCAGAAGTCACCTAATTTCGACAGTTTTCTTTACGATGTCCACGTCTTAAAAAATCGAAAATTCATCAATACCATCCTAGTAAAACAACAGCACACAGTGCCGGTGAAAAAACACATCCAAATAAGAACCAGGTGATTACATTCAGCAAAATTCACAGAAAAGCAGCTATACCGAAAATCAAGGCTGAAAACTCAAAACCAAAAAGGACCAAAGCAAACCGACAAAACCACAACGCAAACGCAAACACCGCACCGACCGACAGAGCGACCGCCAGAGCGTCTGTTCCGAGTCGACGAGCGCGCTGAGCGCCTCGGTCGCTTTGGACGCCTCGATCAGACTTTGGTGGTCGGCGAGTCTGCGCAGAATGGCGCGGAAACACTCCTGCGGCAGGTCGAGGAACGTCACGGAGTCCTCCGACGATTCGGCCGGCTGCGGGGAAAAAAGCAAAACACTTCCGTTTTTTTTCTTGTGCTCGTCACTGATTGGCCGACCGTTCGGACATGCGCTCCATTAAGGTGAATTTAGCAAATATAGTCTTTTGTGCGTACGGACGGACACAACACTTAAAATGTGGAAATCGTATCGTTTCGTAATGCATTACGGGCACAATTTTTAGTTTGCGCACGGGATTTAGAACGACGTCTGTCTGTACGTACGGACAGAAAACTAGATGGTGTTTTCGCGTTAGAGCGCATTGTAATCGTACAGGTACAGGTACACACATGCGCGAAAACACGTGTCTTTACCCTTTCCCACGTTCTACGGAAACTCGGAAAACACGACGCAACGGGCAAACAAAACTGAACAGGAATCCGTCCAACCAAAGACAGACACTCACCGTGACCGGCGGTGTGCTGCACAGCAGATCGTAGAGGCTGCCAACGGCAAACTGGTGAGACTGGAGCAGGGACGGAGAGCCGCAGTGGTGACCTGGAAAAAACGTTTTTTTATTTGCTTTTGTTGCTTTTTCGTGTTTTCGCATCTCTTTCAATTTTCTTACGGTTAGATGAAACGGTGAACGCATTAGTTTGCACAAACAGCTGATTGGTGGCCTCTAAAAATTTTATTGTAACGCATTGATTAGCTCTCATCCGATCCGCCAATCAGCGCGTACACTTTAGACGATCAGAATGCAGCTCAACCAAAGTGTATGACGGTTGCCAGCAATTCGACCTCGCCAACAGGGGTGGGGTGTCCTCATCTCATCAGTGATGTTCCGCTGTTGAACCACTTCAGTTGCAATAATAATTCGGAGTGCAAAAACAAACGGGAAACAGCAAACCTTGATTCAAATTGCGACTGAACTCGCTGACCAACTCGCGAACGGTGCTGACGTTTTGGTAGCGTTCGAGACCTGGCATTAATTTTCTTGCTTGGACAGTTTTTTCACCAAGAAAAACAGTCTGATTAAGAAACTTTAAACGCATTTTCTTCCGACGTTTTCTGTTCGACAAAAAAAACCACAAAAAAGAACAACTCACTTCTAATCACCATCACTTCGACAATCGACAACAAAATTCGGCGAGCGGATCCGCTCAGATTCTGTAGTTTGTCACGAATCAGGATTTGTACAACCTGAAATGACGAATGGTAATGCTTCTTTGCAAGCCGAAATCGATTCGAAAGAGAAAACTGATCTGACCACAAGACCAGGCAGGATAAATCAGTGAGCTTGGTGATAAATTCACATCGGGCACGTTGATTGGCTGCTTTAGACTGAAAAGGCTTACGGACTAAACTTAACCGGTGCGGCCGGGTAATTTGTATTTGTTTAGTTTCGTTTAGTTGTAGTAGTTTTGTTTCTTTCACACATACCGAATCAGTGTGTCAACAGAATGGAAATAATGATGAGTTCTACCTTGAATGAACGAACGAACCACCGAACAGCAATTTTAAGGATTTGGGCAATCTTTTTAGCCAATTTAGTTTCATCTGTTGTGCCTATCGGGGCTCGATAACCCGAACGCACAGACAAGAGTCTAACGCGCTACCACTACCACCCCGGTTAGGAGGCCATGACATTGAAGAATAGCAACGAAATTGGAAGTCGCCTCCGTGGCTCGGTGGTTAGCACGTTTGCCTTCAACTCAGAAGGTGACGGGTTCGATCCCCCACGGAGGATGACAAACTGCCGCCAGTGTAGCTCTCTACTCTAATAACTACACTCGTTTTCAACTAAAGCTTTCGGATTCGCTGCCCTGCGGGGATATAGCGACCGCAGGCCACCGAAACCGAAGTCGGGCTAAGATCACTGGTGCCCCCAGGACAGAGCGGGGCTTAGAGGCTGTCCCCCTCACGTGGCGAGGGTATTGGTTCCACGGGATGGTGAGCCGTCCGTCCCCCAATCCCACCGGAGTTTGGTACCTTCGGGTTTCCGGAATCGGTGGGGGGCGTGTTTCAAATATTAAAAAAAAACACAGAAAAAACTGGAATCAGAGATGTGCACGGGGGGTACTTAGGGGGTACCGGTACCGGCAAACGTCGCGCGTCGCGCAGGGTCTGGGGGGCTACGTCGCGCAGCGCCTCGGTCGGAGTTGAAAGAGACAAAAGTTTCATACATGAATTTGAAAAATTACTTCGAAATCGATTGCCCATGTCGCGCATCTATCAGTCAAAATTGAGGTCTGCTCATTGTGCTTTTGTTGTGAGCTGCTGAAATCGCTGTGAGCAATCATTTTAATTCACAGATGTCGCGCAGCGCCTCAGGTGGAAGAGACAAAATTTTCACAAATAAAATAAAAATTGCTTCAAAATCAAATTCGAAGATTTCAATTGACTGACTGTTGTTGTACTTTTGTAGGTTGCAATGCATTTGTATTTGAAATTGCGCTGCGCATGTAGATGATGCACATTTTATTTCCCAAATGTTAGTTGCATAGACATCCAGGGTTTTTTACGCGAAATCGTGCGTCAATGACGCAAAATAATTTGGTATGACGCAAAGAAATTGGTCGTTTCGGTCAGCTTTTTTGATTCTCTCAATTTTCGAAGATTTCAAGGGATTATTTTTAAGAAAGTTTGCGCCCAGATTCAAAATTTTTCTGCGCCTTCGGCGCAGGACGTGGACACTTTATGATTTGTTTGACAATGGCGATCACGAATTCATCGTTCGTTTTGTAGATTGTTCAGTGTTTTGTGTATAACGGTTCAATTCAATCTAAGAATATTTTTGTTGTTTTGACCGTATCAACGATCACTTGGTCCATCTAGCTCCTACGTAAGCTGTTTGTTCGCACGTTTCTGCGTTTTTTAACACGTGAATAAATGTCATAGACAGCAAACTACTTTAGATGACGTCCAAAAATCGCAAGGTAAAATGCGTTCTTGGGCCTAATTTTTGAAAATTTTCTTCGCTACGCGAAGACGTTACAGTTTACCGGTTTTTTAATTGAAATTGAGAGTCAAAGCAACACTTTCCGAACGAAACACAGAATAAACTTCAAAAATACAAATGTATTTGTATTTGAAATCGCGCTGCGCATGTAGAATGTGACACTAAATTTGCGAGAAAAATGTGGTGGGGTCGACGTCGCGCAACCACCCGAGCCGGTACCAGCAAGAATTGTCTGGCGTGCACACCTCTGACTGGAATACATATTTTTGACACGCACTTTGCAAACGTAATTGAACCTCGGCACGTCGCAGAACACGCGCGCAATGTTCAGTTTGTGAAACGCGTCACTCATACTGGTGCAGCCGACAAACTGAAAAAAGCAGCAAAAACGGGAGTTACAAAATTGAGGTCACAGTAGCGTAGTTCTGCTGCAGTTTGTTGTAAATTATATTACCTCAGTCATAATATGGCAAGTTTGTTTGTAAATAAAGCAAAAAAACCAATAAAAACTGAACCTCGCGAGATTTGTTCGTTTTCACAAAGCAGTGCGGCTGATGGAAACCTTCGGAATCGGTGTCGGCGTCTGAACAAAAAAACGGAGAATAAAACAAAAATTCATTCAACAGGAAACTGTCTCCGAAACAAGCACATTTTCATCCCAGCTACAGTTTTTGTGCCAAATCCCAATGATCAAATTCTTCTGATTAGCTGAGAAAAAAATACCTCTGATACCAACAGAAACAGTAAGCAGACATTCAGTCACTAGTTTTAGCGTCCGTCTTTTGCCGTGCAACCTGCGACCTATGACAGAACAATTGCCAGATCGATCCTTTTGCCCCCAAAAAATTTTTGTCCAGTCAACCCAACAACACGACTCAAGCCAAACAAAAACACCACAGTCAAGGAGAGCCACCAAGAACGTGTCCAAACCGTTGTCAGAGCTGGCCGGCTGCTCGTCAAACAAACACTGCAGCCCGCCCATGCCGACGTTGTCGTCGCCGCCGGTGGTTTGCTTGGCGATCTCTGCAGTGTCGTTCTCCTGATTGCTGCCAGACGAGTCCGACTCGGATCCCGATCCACTGGTGCTGCGCTGCTTCTTCAGCGAGCATTCGGACGACAACGGACGGAGGTGCTCGTCGAGTTGAAAGATTTGTCTGGAAAATGGATCAGAAAAATGTTGTTTGTGTTAATTCTTGGCCGTTTATTGAAACGGAAGTTGTTGTTTGACATCACGATCGCTCGTGTCTTATCTGTGTGCGATGGATCGAGTCTCCAGAAAAGAAAAATATCCACAATACACCACTGGCTGGAAGCAAGTCACAAAAGTCCACTCGAAACAAACCAACAGCTCTCTTCCCTTCTCTCCATTGGCGATTTTCCGACAAAAACTTCGTTTTTTTCGCCTGTTCCACCCTATCAACGCAAATTGAAATTAGGAAAAGCTAATTTCCAATTCTTTAAAAAAGGACTCCACTGACGAGCTGCGTTCTTCCAAGCTCAGCGGACGCAGCTTCTTGCGCTCCCAGCCCTCCTGCGTTCGAACCCACGTTTCGCCGTGCGATCGCCAGTCTTGACCGTAAAATGGCATGTTCTGATCAGAGCCTTTCTTTTTTATTTGTCACGTTTTCTAAAAACATCGAAGAAATTTTTACTTGGTACATTTTTTGTTCTGTTGTGCGTGCGTGCGTGTAAATTGCAGTAGCGGCAGTGAGCGTGCGATCAGCGATGGTGAGTTTTTGTCAGCCAAGTGAGCCAACCAGTTTGCTTTCAACTTTTTAACAATCCAACCAAATATCCAAAATGCAACCCCCGCCCCCCCCAATGCAAAAAAAAAATATAAAAAATTGCCGACTTTTGAAAAATGTTTCTCTAATATGCATAGTTGTTCCAGAGCCGGGGCGTTGGGGGGCCGATATAGATAAGGCAGCCCGTCAAGGCGGGATCCGTCGCAGACTAGGAGTTGTCTTTTTCAAAAATGCCAACATAACTCCTAATCATGTGTTCAAGGGAGCAAGAATGAACATAATGACACGAAGAATCCATTGGTCTAAAAAAACACGTCAAATTTGGCACACATGTTGATTTCTGAACGTCTGTTTTCTTTCATTCAAATTTCGCGCGCTCCTTGCACCCTGAAAAAAGCTGCCATGTTTACTCGGTCATTCCGTAGCTGGAAATTTTGGGGGGGGGGGGGGCGCGGGGAGGGCATGTGACTTTGGGGGGGGGGGCGGTCAAAATGTTCAAATTTGATAGATAGATAGCTAAAACTAGAGATGTCAAGAAAAAAAAAATTTTCTATTTTTTTTCTTCTTTTTTTTGAAAAAAAAATAAAAAAAAATTTTTTTTAATTTTTTTTTTAATGAAAGTTGTTCAGAATTTTTCAGGGAGTCCGAATATCACCATCTGAGGAGCCACCGACGTACCATATGACCCCCACTCATATGGGAGGAGGGTGAAAATTTCAGACTTGGTTTCGGCGACCCCATTTTCCCACCGACGACATCACGTCTCGTGTTTTGCCTCTCAATTCACCTCAAATAACATGGAAACAAGTTCCACAACAAACCGGTGTGATCATGCTGACGACACGAGGCGAAACAGCAACGAGCAACCAACGAAGTTACGCTTGCAGTGGCAGACAGTGCAATTTCCACCTTTCGAGATCCTGAAAAACGATGCGTAAATGTGAGTTCTCTGCTTCTATCTCACCTTAGCGACATCGGAATTTGTTGTACTAGCCTTTGCGACGCTCAAGTACTTCAATGCGCGAGTCGATCATCACTCACCAAGGCTGAAAACAGTCGATAAATCAATCCAGAATACCACCTGCAGCGTTGAAGACTAAGTGACAAGGTAAAGTCAAAGAAAATTTTTGTTGAACTTTCGAAAAATTATGCCAAAAACGGCATTTTCAGGGCACATTGAAGAAAAAATTTCAAAAATTTTTAATAAAAAAAATAAAAAAAAATGCTCATTTTTTTTACTTTAAAAAAAATTAAAAAAAAAAAAATTTTTTGACCCTTACATCTCTAGCTAAAACGCTAAAAAGCTATAAAAACAGCAAAATAATGCTAAAAATACACAAAAAATCAAGTATAAACGCGTATTTTACCTAAAGTTAGCGAAATTTTCAAGAATTACGAGCAAAAATGGTCAATTTTGGTCAAAAATTGACTCATTTTATGTCTTCGAAGACAAAATTTTTTTTAGATAGATAGCTGGCTGAGAAATTTTTTTAGATAGATAACAGCTGAGCCAAAAAAACCTGTCTGATAGAGATAGATTCGAAATTTTTTTGGGGGGGCCGGCCCCCCCAGCCCCCCCCCCCCTAGAACAACTATGATCTGACAGGTTTTTTAGCTCAACTCATGTTCAGCTATTATCTATATAAAAAAATATCTCAGCCAGCTATCCAACTGCAAATTTTTATCATCGAAGACATAAAAATAAAAAAGATCAATCGTCAATTTTTGACCAAATTTGACCACTTTGCCAATACAGAAGATGAGGGGGGGACTATCTAGCACGAAGTTGCGCCCTGTTGGGGGGGGGGTGGGTGGGGTCCCGTGATACAACCCACTCCCCTAAACCCAAGACCCCCCGTGAATTGGGTACCCGCCCCGCCCCCCTTACCGACTCGGCACCCCCGTGGGTACTCTCTCATTCGGAAATGTTCCTAAAATCTTTTTGCAGCTATTTCGTCTGCTTAGTATCAGTTCACATTTGACTGTGTTGCCGAAGCAATGCAAGGAAACGGTTTTTAAACAAAGACACCATAAAACAAATGCAATCGCTCACGACAAATGAAAAACCGACGACGAACATCACTTATGAGCTCATGTAACGCCTGATAAAGCGGACAAAGCCAACAGACAACATGACAGAAACTCAAAAAAAGCCACAAAAAGAGCGCTAAAAGAAGTTATGGCATGGGCGCCTTGATTTATGACATAAACAAATAAGCAGTAGTATTGTTAGATTTGGTAAACAGAAACATTATTCCACTTCACTCATCAGGTCATTTCACGTGACATTTGACGTGACTGAGAGAAGCACTTGTCTTCAGTTTGAAAGTCAGTGTTTTTTTGTTTTCACTTCACTTTCGCTAGTAAACAAAACCGGTGTCAGTTGTGCCGGGTGGCAAAAGCAACGGAAACAGAGGCTAACAATTTGGCAAGCAATTCAGCTGACTTTTCTTGTATTAATAAATAAACGCTGAAAAACACGCGCGCACACACACACAAACACAATGCATTATTGTTACTGGGATGTGAGATCACAAGGCACACTGACACTCGTGTTTTGTCGAAATAAACATCACGTGCAAATATTTTTGCATTATTACTTGAAAACGGTTTCGGTAGGCTGGTCACAAGAAATGACACAGGAGAAAATGCCTGGGACCGTTTTTGAACAAAAAGCTCTGCTAACTGAGAAACTTCAGATCATTCTGATGCACAAAACAGCACAAGTTTGATTATTGCAGATGATGTCCGGAATGGTTGAATCGCCAAATTTAGTAGCGCCGCCTGCTCTGAAACACCAAATGAATGCCACACAGTATCATAACACCACCCTGCACCAGACCACCGGAGGTCAGCAAGTTTCATTGGTTCATCCTGGAATCGGTAGGGAAGCTTATTGAACTGTCGTATTATGTACAGAAAAAGAAAATGTTTCACGGTTGCACGGCAACTTGAAATCGGCAAAGCTGACGTAATCTGACGGCAGATTGGTGGAACAAATCGAAAAACAAAACTAATTAGAATCTCGTTTCCGCAATAAAATTAATCGTAATCCATATTCGGTCCATACGTTCGGGTGGAAAACAGTGCGTTCAGTTTTCAGCTGTGTGGCTTTTCCACGGATCCATTCAACATTACTCCGTCTCCGATGCACAATGCACCTACAGTATGGCCGAATAAGGCAGCCCATCAAGGCGGGATCAGTCGCAGACTAGGAGTTGTCTTTTTCAAAAATGCCAACATAACTCCTAATCATGTGTTCAAGGCAGAAAGAATGAACAGAATAGCACGAAGAATCCATTAGTCTGGAAAAACGCGTCAAATTTGGCACACAATTTGGTTTCTGAACGTCTTTTTTCTTTCATTCAAATTTCGCGCGCTCCTTGCACCGAAAAATGTTGGTGAAAAAAAAATTTTTTTTTCTAAGTTCTGCGATGTTGTGAAACGGCACGTCGCTCTATAACAGAAACGAATTGAAACGATATTCTGGGACCCGGTTACCAAGCCCCCAAAAAACGCAATCCACAAAACGATTTTTGAATTATATTGCTAAACTTGTTTTAGTTACTTCAAAACAGTCAGTCAATTAAACAAAGTCTTCAAAGATCCTCAATAATTCCTCCCCTCCGGCGCACCATTCTCACAAACGAGATTTTGCTCATCAATTATTGAACATGTTATAGTTTTTTTTGTTTCATTGCATTATTTTTCCAAACATTACACACAGACGGTATAGTCGGTTCCGGTCCAGTGCTCATTGTCAGTGTCATAATATTTATACATGCGATGTAAATAACTCAGTTCAATCAAAACCACGCACAACATGTTGCGTAATGCTAACTGAATGCTACATACTTTCGGTGTCTGGTGAAAACCAGTAATGTTTGCAAATTCGAATTTAGAATTTCATACAGCACGCGCCACGCAAACACATACGAAACTTTCTTTTGCTCTTGAAATTCGAATCGAGCAAGCTGATTATATACGTGTATCTCGGATTATACGGCCAATCAACATGCAGACAAAACACGCCAAGTTGAAGTTGGCCGAGCTTACATTACCGTAGGGTATCTCTAATCCAACGGATCATTCATGCACCGGAGAAAAAAATGACAACAATGACACTTTAATTACTTTTTCTCCAGTGTCCAGTGTCCCCAGCTTCAAATTCAGCCGATCATTCCTGCCGATAGCCCAGTTCCACTCCGCACCGAATCCTGAAAACGCAACAATGAATAATGCAGTAGCGGCCAGCGGCAGATGACACACGTGCCTCTATGAGTTCTGAGTGTACATAACTGAAACAAACACAGACAAACATGAAATTGACATTAGTGACTCTATACCCGTAATAATCGAGGTCATCAAATGACCTAAATTCGGACCTCTGCCAGTCTAGCCGGTTATTACTGTTCCACACATGGATCGGCCGCTATTATTCAACACATGTGATGGAGAGATTGCGCAAATTTACGTCGACAGTATCGTTATGGGCTGGCGCATTATGCATGCCAATCGACAAACGACAACAATTCAGAGTAACACTTTGAATCTAGCCGGCTAGAGACTATAATAATAAGTGAATGACTAATGACCGTACACATGTAAACCGGTCCTTTCCCCTTCCCGTTCCAGTTCATCATTATTGAGGCGGATAAGATGCAAGTGTAACTGTCAGGGCGCGCGCTGGTTTTTGTCAAAAAGCTTGGCTTCAACATTGGAATATCAGTAAAGAGAAAGTCAACGGTTTGGAGGAACTCGGACGCGGCATGAGTTTACGAGAGTTGGTGGTCTGTGGAGGTACACAGATTACAACCTTTTTTGGTTTATCCGATTTTTTCTTTCTTTTATATGCTTCTCGCTTTTGAACACTCCCGTCAGCGTTTGGAATTTACTTTCTTATCGTGATTTTGCCAACTTTTTTGTCACTGTTTCGAGAAACTGGCCAAAACACTGCAGTGTTGCTGTTGACTCGCTCGTCGAGCGCGCAAGACGCGACGCTTGACTGCAACTTTGATCGTGGCAATTTGTGCCAATGGAACAACGACGCCGACGATCAGTTCGACTGGAAGACTGGCAGCTCCGTGGCGGTGGACGGATGGCACAGCATCCCGAGGACGGTCACCGGCAGTGAGTGCGATGATAAGAGATGAGATCGTTTGTATTTTGCTCCCGAGACTCAATGCGCGCATCGATAGGTAAACAGTATCATGCTTGATTAGGAATTCAAAATTACAGGAAAGTGATTCGAGTCGCTAAATTGGGCTGAGTCACTCGGGCGATTTTGAATTGTCACAAAGATTGAAACTAGTTTCCGTTCTACATACGTCATACACACGTGTTGCGTCGCAAAACCACGGAGGCAAAGAGAAAAAATGATTATGTTTTTGTAAATAAACAAATAAATAAATAAAGGAAAAAAAAAAAATAAATTTCATATGATTGCAACAAACAGTCTTATGTTGGAAGTTCGGGCACACGGGTTACGGTAGCGGTAGTTTTGGGTCTTGACACGATGATGCAAAAAACTACATTGTTTCTTGCGAATAAAAGTTGAAACCAATTATAAACACGCAGCGTTTTCACAGAATATCAAAACTTGAGTTCAAAGAATACGGTAACTCTGCTGTGTGGGTCTCGAGGCGATTTTTTTAAACTGCCTTTTATTGCCAGGAAATAACTAAATTGATGAACACCGTTCACATGATTGCAAGAAACAACTGTTATTCACAAGAAACAAAATAGTTTTCAGCAACTTCGTGTCAAGACCGAACTATAGCTACCGTAACCCGTGGGACCTTACTTCAGACATATGACTGTTTCATGCAATCATGTGAACGGTATCCACCATTCTAGTAACTGTTTTTGGCAATAAAAGAAGTTTTTAAAAAATGTGTCGAGACCAAGCAGAGTTACCGTACTAATATTTCACCCAACTTTTTGTCCAATCAATTGATTGGCTGCGCACATTTACACTTTTGTAGTGTGAACAAGTGCAGTAAGTCAAGTGCAGAACGAGAAAAAACTGTGTTGAAACTATTTCGAGTTCCATAAATTCACGACTTTGAAACTGCTTTTGCTGTTCTCCATTTCTTAAACGTTTTAGGGCCTGAAACATTTTTTGCAGGTAAATCTCTCGTGCCGCCGATCCGAATCCTTGTTCTGTTCTTTTTTATACTTTTTATGTTCTTCATCAAAAAGTATGTGTAATTGCGCAATGTTCACTGTTTCTTGCAGCCGGTCAGTTCGCATATGCACAAGGCCGCTTTCGCCCTGAGGGCGCCGGACAAGAGGCGCGCGCCATCCTGCGCAGCCCGGAGATCAGCGGCCTCACGGCGGCGGCGTCGCTCAGTTTCATGTACTGGAAAACGGCGATTCCACCGAATTTGCAGGTGCGTTTCAGTTGACGAAAAAGATGACTCTGATTTTAAAAATGTAAGCCTAGTTGAGACAATAAACCAACGGTTTAAACCAGCACGCCACCGTCATGTCAGCGGTTGGTTTTATCGCAAACATAAACAAGAAAAGCAGATTAGTTGACCGGTACCGGTTGTTGGTTTCGTTTTTTTGTTCGCTTATCATACTGTTCAGTGTTTTTTCGCTGTTCAATGTTAAAAAAACCCAAGTAATTGTGTTTGATGGCGCCCACTTCATTCGTTAACAGGTGTGTACCCAAGATCAAGGCAGCACGAAATTTCGATGTCTCGACACGATTGAGCAGGCTGGACCACAAAGCTGGACCAATCGAATCGTCACGATACCAGCGAACCCACTGCCGTTCAATGTTGGTTGTTTTTGCCTTTTTTCGTGCAGCAGATGGTACTAATTAACGGAATCGTTTGAAATGCAAAAAAATTCTTCAAGCTCAAGCTTTCAAATTGCAGATTCTTTTCATCGCCTCGAATTTCAACACCGAAGTGGACCTGCTCGGAATCGACAACGTTCAACTTCGTGTGCCGAACACGCAACTCGACTCACCGACGTACCGTCAAGCGACTGCAAACAGTCTGCTAAACGGCTGGTCTGCGCGGGATCGAAAAACGGCGTTTCCATTCACGACACGTGAACTGGATCGAAGTCAATTGGTGGATCGCGCGTTGAACGCGAACGGCGGCGGCCAATCAGCAACTCGAGTGAAAACCCTAGACTCCAACGAAGTGCTGATCGAAGATAGCGGCCCGCCTGCGGTTTGGAACAAAACGCTACGAGAAAAATAATTATTGTGAAAAAATAGTCAACATTTTTGATCGACAACAATTTTAATCAACAAGCACTAAGCAAAAGTTGCTACTAAAACGAGCTTACTATTCGATCACACGGTGCTTGTTGATCAAAATGTTGACCCTTATTATAATCGTTTGATTGCGTAAACAAGGTGCGCGCTGTCATTGATTAGGGTTCGGTTTCAGAAGCATAATATTTAATTTTAGGTTCAAAAATCCGCCAAATCAACCGTGGACCAAGACGCATTCACGCTGCCGAAAACCACGCGATTTCCATTGCCACCGCCATTGCGTAAGCTCGATAAAAGTGGCTATCTTGCAATTTACACAAACTTTTTGCTATTTGCTATTTGCAACTTGAACAGCTACAAAAAAAACATTGTTTTCAGCAATCGAGACGTACAGTGAAGGTCAGACGGGCGGATCAAAACTGGCACTGCGGAGTGGTGAGCGGAGTGCCGTTGAAGAGGAAGAGCCGCACAAAAATCAGGCGCACACGTTTGAACGAGCGCAGTTCATTGGTCGGCCTCGCCAGGGGGTTTGCCAATCAGTGGCGTGCGACTTCGGCGCTGACATGTGCGCCTGGTGAGTGCAAAACTACGCATATTTTTGAAAAATATTGAAATTTTTGAATACTGACGTCTGTTTTGCGTCATCCAAGGATCCTTCGGAGAATTGTTGTTTTTTTGAACGTGTCAAATTGCTTCGTGAAACCTAAAATTTGAATTTTCGGATGCTAGAAATCAGATGCTACATACATCATACATGTTCCTGATTTATTGTGAGAACTGATTTATTGCCTGAACTGTTAGTTTATTCAAAGAAATTTCTCACCATTTATTACGTTTTTCATGCTCAAAAATGATTCAGGAATCCAGTGTATCAAGCGAACTACGACTGGAAGATCTACAACGGCCACACGGCGGCAACACGCAAGGGTATTCCAGGATCCGAAAGTGAGCAAAATAAATTCGAAGCTTGTTTCGCATTTTAGTTGTTTTTGTTCAATAACTAGGGTCATGCTAACAAAACGTTTCTTTTTACATTATTTTTACAACTTTTTTTTAGAACGAACATACATGTACGCGAACGGTGCCGCCCGCTACTCACATCAACGGGCCGCGATTTACAGCAGTGAATTTTTGGTGCCCCACGGGGCTTATCTCGAGTTGTACGTCTACTTCAGGTATGGACACAAAAAAATTAAAAGAAGGATAGTTGCCGAGTGAGTATATTGTTTCAGAAAGTTTGCAGACACAAAAGTTTCACGCTCTGTGAAACGCCGCACAGTATACGTAGGTAAACAATCCGAATCCTCAATGCACGGCGCCTCAAATTTGACCTTTCACATCCCTGCGTGCAAACGCTCTGAGACTCGAAACCAAAACAAGAAAGAATAGTGTGTAACTAACTCTCAAGGCAACAAACTTTTACGCAAGCCTTTGATGTCTAACTGAACAAAATGCTGATCACGTTAATTGATTCATTAATCGAATCCGAATTTTTCGCTTTTCACCAACACAAGTTCTCGCAAAGAGGCACCGTTTTCCGAATTTTCCACTTTTCCACAAACTGCACAGCGAGCCAACCACCGGCCGCCTAACGATCTATCAGAGCGAGAACGCGCGAATCGACGCGCTCGACGGCAACCCGTTCGACGGACGCAACGTCGTTTGGCGGATGACCGGGCACTCGCAGATCGGCAATCGCGGCTGGCAGCGGATCAGGGTGGCGCTGCGGGCGTCGTCGTTGCCGATGACCATCGTGATCTCGGCGGATGACTTGAGCTCCGCGAAGCAATACCTTGGTGTTGACTCGATCGCGTTGGTTGACGAGAATGGAGTGAACATTGCCTGCGGTATGTGTTGGGCATACAGTCGAACTCTATAACGGTATCCAACTAGCTGATTGGTTGACGCATGCATTGCGGTGCATGAATTGCTACGCGACGCTGAGATTGGTTCGCACAGAATGCGCATGCATCAACCAATCAGCTTGATGGATATGTTATAGAGTTAGACTATAGCTCAGCAAACAACAAATATTTGGTGCGGCAAAAAACGCTGGTATCACCGAGGACAAGTACCGGCACTCGATTCAGCTCTTTCTGCACACACACTGCACCCCCAGGTCCTGTGTGGTTTCAAACATTTTCAATCTTTTAATTGATTGTTTTTAATCCGTGAGCCATTATTTGTGAATTGTGCGTTTTTATTTGTATCTGTAAAACGTCATTATTCATGTTCAAAACCTGCAACTGCGCTCATACCACCCGCAGCGACACAACCGTCCGCCAGCAGTCGCCGTCGTGTGCATGCCACTGCCGCGCAGCCAATCACCGTGCAGCAAGCGAACTCCGAACAGCGATGGCGAAACGTTGACCGACCGGTGAGAAAGAAAGCGCTTTTTTAAAAATTCCATTGAAAACAGAGCAGAAGTGGCAGAAAAATTAACAACATTGGCAAAAACAAAGAAAACAAGTAACGACCGTGTTTTCTCAAATCCCATCGTTTTTTCGAGTTGAGTGCACTGTTCTCACTTTTTAGGGGACTTCTTCTCACATTCTTCCGATTTAGGGACTCGAATCACGTTTTAGGGGACTGGAATTTCCGCATCACGCATGAAACTGTTCACCTCTCAATCTGTGCGCGCATTGAATCTCGGCACTAAAATAAAAGAAACAAACAAATGTAGTAATAGTCTTTTTTCAACCGAGCCCCCATTCTTTCTTGTTTCGCGGGCTCTGCAAAAAAACATCACCGGTTTGAAGAAACACACTGATGTCAAGCAACAAAAAAAAAACGCACACAGACCGACTGGGCGGCACTCGGCCGTCTGAGCGACATCGAGCTCAGCCGGCGCCTCCAAGCGGCCGTCTCGTCGCGTCTCGCCAATTTCGCCGCCGGCCCGCGCGTCATTCGCATCACGCCGCTCAGCTCGGAGCAGGCGGCGCTGTCGCCAACCGCTTCCGTACAGCATCACGCTGTTGTCGATGACGGCACTCAGGTATTACTGGCTGTTTGTGGGGACCGGACGAAGGTGCGACGGAAACCGGTCTTCCGATTTCGTATTTATTTACCATTTCTAAGCTTCATTTTTTGTTACGAGGTGGCGCTTATTATTGTAGACCATAAACGGGAAATGTGTGATGTGCCCAGCATTCGGTTGGTACATGTAATTGCTGTATGTGCTACCTTGTTCCTTTCTTCCTTTATCTGTTGCACATAAATGTTCGAACATAAAACTGAACGTGTGAATGATCTGGACTGGATTGCGCTGTTTGACAATATTATTAACCCTTGGGTGATACTGCGTCACATGACGGCTCCTGCAAAGCGCGCAGCTATTTTTTGTGTGATTACCGTAACAGCAATGTTTTCAGACCAACCTGCTGCAATCACGCATTTGGCACAACAACATCGATCTCATTGCGGCCGGCCTCCCCCCGCACCACACCCAGCAATTGGATGCACCGCCAGCGCAGGTTTTTTGTCAAAAAGAAAAAAATGGTTTTCTGGCTTTCTGCATGGGCATACATTTATTTTGGTTTTGAGAGGAGACCCAATGCGCACATAGAAAAGAATTTCATCCATTTCATCCAATTTCATCCATTCCAAAACAAGTTCCGAGTCCCCTAAATATAGCCAGGTAACTATTTCTACGACTATTATTATAACGACATTATAACAGACTATTTTGAATTGCCACATAACGACATTGAAACAAGTTTCCGTTCTACGTCTGCAAAAACGCATTATTGGCCGCAGAACCAAAACAAAAAAGGCAATAGTCACTCTGAAAAAAAACCAATCGTTCTCGTTTCGCAGGTCGAATTCAGCGAAACCGTCGACGTTGAGTCGTCGCCGAAAAAGCAGCACAAAGCGGAAGCGCTGACCGATCTGACGAAGGCGATCGAGCAATTGGACGCATTCAAGACGCACACGTTCCCGCCGCTGTGGCGAGCGCCGCCGCCGACGACGACACCAGCGCTCCCTGCGGCCGAGGCGCCTGCTCGTTGGGCGAGGCCGTACTTTGACCGGTCGGACCAAGTCGACTATCCGCAAAACGAGCCCATTCTCGAGTCCGTACGTTATCGTCCGACTTTGAACGACTACCAGCGTCCAATTCAACCGTCGGCGATCTCGAACGTATCACCGCGCTCGTTGGCATCCGTCCGCTATCGATCGCCGGTCCGGCCGCTACGGTCCGAAATCGGCCCGATTCCACGGTCGTACGGCCAGCCAATCGCCAATGGAGCAGCGATTCAGCCGACGGTCGTGTCACGTGGCCGCCTCGTGCAGCCGGCCGGCTATGAGACGCAACGCGCGCGACTGCAACAGTTGATGAACAAGTGGCTGGGCAGATATTGAGTGGAATGGGAGTGGTGTTGCTGATGTTTACTGAGAACATTCTGGTCAATGAAGTGATCGAAATCTAGATATTTGGTTGTTACCCGTTCAGTCGGAGGACTGCTATGCCACAGTCACATTGCATTGTCATTAACAAACACACAGGCGCACATAACAATATCACTGCTGCACACGTGTTATGGTATCATTGCGGTTTGTGTTTGTTTGTGATTGTGCAACATTATTGTGTTATTGTAACCGAGTGCTGTTGTCTTGGACTTTTCATAATTATTATTAAAATGGTCAACAACAACGTGATCAAAAGCACAGCGTGTTTTATCAGTTGCACATGTGGATTTTGTTGATTTGTTTTTTTAACATTGCCCATTTGGTTGGCTTTGTTTCTTTGTGTTTTTGTATTTGTGTTGTTTTCCTTCTCGTTATCCTGGCCAAATCCAATTTTTTGCCAGTGTTCATTGCATGCAGTGTATGAACTGAACTGAAATTTATTCACTTTGGCTATTTCTATTTTTATTCTGATTTTGGTTTCGATTTGTCTGGCCAATAAACTCCTTCATTTGTTTTGTTGTTCACGGTTGCCTTTCATCTTTATTTTTCTTGTTTTTTGCTTTTTATGGATACGTTTTTCATTAGTTTTATTTTGTTATTTGTTATTGTCACATGTATGTGTCACTTTCTTCACTGGAAAATGAGATTACTGCTAACTGTTGCATTTCGGTATGTTGCAACCGATTTTCATTGTTTCTTTACTTATGTTATTTCTAGTTATTTTGATGGCGTCATTTTGCTACGTATATAGATGTGTTTTGTATGTGGATGTGGTGCATGTGAACCAAAACTTTCATCACTTTTAAATTTTTGAATGATGTTCGAATTCAAATAACTTGTAGTCATTGTTTTATGCCGCATATCTTGTCTTGTCACAGTTCTTATCCTGTTCGACGCTGGAATAACCAATAATTGACGTCAACTGACCATTATTTTTCTGTAAATGTTAGTGTTTTTGAACATTTTTTGCTTTTGCACTTTTACCCACAACTTTTCGATATGTGTTTTATTGTGGAACTTTATTAATCACAAAAAAATCACCAAAAACACAATGATGTTTTATCAATCGCAAAATCATCTTAGATCGAACGCTAAGTGCGCATGTTTTTTTTCGGTTCCAAACATGTGCGCTCTTTCCCACCACTGAATGGTTTAAAACCAATCGTATTGGTCTGTAACTGTCCAGTATTCGTCTTTTCACAGACTCGTTTGGAAAGCATTGTCGCTTGTTCAATGGTTCAGTCTAATTAGGAAGCAAAATAAACTTGAATGGTCATAATGTTCCTCACCAAAAGGCCGTTATTGACGTTCACTGTTGTGGGTGCTTGCTTACTGGCAGTCAGCGCAGCAGATGAATGTATTTCGAGTGATACTGGTGCATCGAAAACGGTGATCGAAAAATGGCTGTCGCGAAATTGGCAATGGAATTGGCCGCCGTCGACGTGCGAGTCACAAAGTTGCCATTACGACGACCCAGTCGACATTGGATGGTTCAACATTTCCGGCGATTCACCATTCTGCAAAGACGTCTTCCCCCCACAATCACCGCGTACAATCAGTCCCACGTTCAAACTGTTCACTCCAGATTTCCCGCAGGTTTTTTTTTGTTGAGCTACTTTTCCCGGCATTACAAGCCGTTCATCATAACGTGTCCACCCGACGTGACGTCATGTGATGTGCATTCAAAAATGAACCATATCCGCGTTTGTCATGCACAAGCATCAGAGCACATCAGATACAGTCAAACTAAAAAATAATCTGATGCCCCATTCATGAAACACGTAGTTTCTTGAAAAAGCACATGCATGACGGCTTTTCGGTGGAGACGCTCTGATGAATAGACTATACCTGTTTTTATTTGTGATGAAAACATTTAAAATTCCGAATGCTAAACGATTCTTCAACAGGACGAACAGCTGATTGACTATTTGAACGACTTGGACGGCTCATGCAACAAGTTGAGCATGCTCAACCATTTGCCATTGACCGTGATCGTGCACGGCTTCCAGGCTGATAGCAAGGAATGGATGGTCCATGCAAAAGACACACTGTTGGCAGCTGAGGTGCTTTGATCGGGGCTTCTATCCGGCTTGCTAATTCGCTGCATTTGAATCAGACCACTGGGACTCGTTGGATCACTATCAGGCTAATCTGCATGCGATTTTGGAAGTTGTGCGGAAATAATAATTCGGGCAGTTTTAGATATGACAAGATTGGTCAAGAAAATCAACTTGCAACATATACATGTACACGTGTAGCTTAGCTTGAGTGCTGAGTTCAAACGAGTTCGTTTCTTTGAAATATTGTCAGTTCGGTTCAGAGCAAAAATCAACACCTCTTTCCATTTTGTTCATCGTGCTCAACCGAAGAAACAGAAAAGGCAAAGTTCCAGTTCAGTAAAGCACAGGTAATAAAATCAATGAACGATGAGTTTGAAATTTGTCTGGCAACGTGTTCCCCAGGAAACGAATGTTTTGCTGGTCTACTGGAAAAAAGGCTCCAGCGGAGGCCTGTTCGGCATCGACTATTGGCAGGCGACCGCAAACACGCGCGTCACCGGTGCGGTGCTGAGTGTGTTGCTGAAGCGATTGGTTGCTGTCAGACCGGGACTCACTCTGGACAAGACCACGGTGGTTGGCTTCAGGTTGGTGTGGTTTTAGTTTCATCGTAAATTTTTCGTTTTTTTACGACTCGCGAAAAAAAAACTCAAAAATGTGTGATTTGGCAACAGCTCCCAGTCCCAAGTCGCACTGTTCGCGACTGTCCAGCCAGTTCAACCATTTTTAAGTGCACAGTGTAGTTGTAAAGAGTAAAGACAGTTTCCAACCATCAGCGGTTTCTCGGAATTTTCTGTCTAGTGAAGCGGGCAGACTGTAACACATCACAGACAGGTGTATCAACAGATACAACCAATGCTCTTCTTTTTTGTGTACTTTTCATTTCAGTCTTGGTGCCCACGTGGCCGGCTTCACCGGTGAACGACTCAAGGATCCAACGACCGGAAAGCCGTTACTCCGTCGCATAATTGGCAAGATTATTTTTTAGTTTTTTAACCTTAAGGCCCGTTTATACCTTACGTATGCAGACGTACGTCGACGTTCGATATTCACCACGCTCTGCAGTTTTCCTCACTGCTTTAACCAAGTCAAGTGGATTGGCCCAAATTTCGTTCGGACTCGCAGTTTTTTGCCCAAATTTCAGCGCTCGACCCGGCCGGGCCACTTTTCGAGGACCACCCGCCGTCGACCCGGCTGGACCCGAGCGACGCGCAGTTCGTCCAGTGCGTGCACACGAACGGTCGGCCGTTGTACGAGACGGGCTGCGGCACGATGCAGCAGATGGGACACGCCGACTTTTATGCGAACGGCGGCCAACAACAGCCGGGCTGTCCGATTGTCGGGAAAAGGAGACGTCATGCAGGACGATGTGAGAGAGCGTCGGTGGAAAGGCCAGTTCATGCACGACGTATTATTTATCCGGCACGTCATGTGAATATACTTGTATGAACAAGCATGTGTTCTAAACATACCGTGACGTGACGTGACGTGACGTGACGTGACGTGACGTGACGTGACGTGACGTGACGTGGCGTGACGTGAATTGGTGCGCATGAATTGGCCTCAACACTGAGAGAGCACGGAGAACGTTATACAAACGATAAAAATTTATTGACAAGTTGATGTGCGCGGACTATGCTTTTTTAGTCACCCGTTGACCGACACGATTAATACGCAGTTTTCGCTTTCAGGGATATAGGTGGACAATGACATACCGCATGTCCATTTTGTGTCCGTTCTATCAACCTGGTTCAAACAAACAAAAAGAGTGTAGGACAATTGGAAACAGATAAAAACACTTTACTCCACATTATATGGACACCAGCTTTTTGTGGGAAAGTTTTGGGCAGTACACACTGGAAAGATTTTTCCTGCAACATCCCCCTGATTGGCCTGATTCTCTTGTTTTTTCTCCTGTGGCTCACTAAAAAACTGCTTCATGAATGCAGCTGTAGGCTAATTGCAGCGCTGCCAGACCCTCTGAATGTGGTCTGCAACCACTCACGAGCACGCAAGCTGTTCTCCGATTTCATACGGGCACAACAGAACGAAGCCTGTAATGGGCAAGTCATTGCGAGACAATGCAAAGACAAAGACGACTGGCAAAGTGGTTGGTGAAGTCCTTGTTGGATAATTGGAAGGTTCTTGTCTGAAGATTTGCAAGTTCTAGTCTGACGACCTGGAAGTTTTATTCTGAAGAACTGGAAGTTCTGGTCTGAAGCACCAGCAGTTCTGGTTTTACCCGTATTTCTTGCCTAAAGATCTGAAAACTCGAAACATCGGGAAGGCTGCTGTGTGGTCTGCCTGGCGTCTGCAGATCAGGGAGTACAATTCATTTCTCATTTCATTTCTTCATTTGTTTTTAAACTTAGGCAACTGTCTGCACGATCAGACTGCTGTCATTTGCGACACGATCGGTTACGCCCTGACCGCAGACCGCAATTGTCGAGGCAAATTTTGGTTCGCCACAAGCTCGGAGCGAAGCAGTGAGAAATCAGTGAAATATGTCGGTGAGAAAGAAAACTAAAAAAATTTGCACGTTTTCATGCTTTGAATTTATAAAAGTGGTTTTAGTTTTTATGGCTTCAAAGTATTGAAAGTCGCGACTACATAGTTTTGCGTTCTTTTTGCAACATCAGACCTGTCTGTCTGTCACCCTCGTGGCCTGGGTACGGGGTGGGTGGTAGCGCGTTAGACTCTTGTTTGTGCATTCGGAGACGGGTGTATGGGCACTTTAGAAAACTCGATGGGTGCCCTACTCGACGGCGTTCTGTACGCTTTTCTGGGTTAGACCTGACCAAAAGCATAGCCTAAAATTGCCGTTCGGTCGTTTATAAACGACTGGTAAACATCTAAAAACAATCAAAGCACTCGTCCTAGAGCCTGAGAGAAAAAAATTCATCACTCTTGATTCATTTACGTTTCCTAAGCTAATGCCAATCATCATTGAATGCTGAATTGTTGAATTGTGATTTTTTTTGATAGGGTCACAATTTTTCTTTGAAACAATAATCGACAACTCCGTTGTCGCGCAACTTACACTGCGACTGGAGTTTGACGACGGACACACCACCACGACTGACGAAACTCCACTTTATAAGTGAGGAATTCTTTCGATGTTTCATGGTTTTTAAAAATGGTTTCATTTGAGTTGAGTGGGTTTAGTTTCATTGTGCGGTGACTTGAATAATTTATGCCTAAAAAAGATAATCCAAAGCAAAAAACTAAGAGAAATTGTGCATGGTGAAAGCGTACATCTGGCTGGTTGGTGGTCCAGCCAGAGTCACCAAAACTAACGTCTGGAACAAACTTCACAATTAAAACACCATAAAAGCCACCAAACAAACAAAAATGAGCAAAAATTACACACACTTTTTAAAGCGATTTTCAGCCTCGGCAGCTTACTGAAGGGCAAAACGGCCGTGTATGTCAGTCCGCCGTGCACACAAGCGAATCTGGTTGCCATTTGGCTGCAGTACTACAATCCAATTCCCCTGGTCGCCGACCAAATCGTCGCCAAAGCCGTCAGCGTTCGTGACCTACGTGGCAAAACGTGCGAATTGTTTTTGTTACTAGGCTTCGGACATTTCTTCCATATTCGTTCGGAAATAATGGAAATGGTTTTTTCAATCCAATGGAAATTCCAATCGGTCAACCAGTATACTAAGATGAATTTAAACAGGCAAATAAAATTGTGGAACTTCCATTTTTTTCAGATACGTCCCCTTCAATGGTTCCGATGTTGTTCTCATCGACGGCACTGACATTCGAGTACCCATGAAGTTGGCTTGAGTCTGAGTTTCGGTTTTCTAGCCAGATTTCGATAGCGTGGAAAAATTGAGCTGAGACGTATTTTGTAATTCTGAGTTGTTGTGCATAAGCCCATTATCTTCTGGTCCGTCGCTCGTTTTGTTATAAAAATACAGTTTCAACACAGCTTCATTTGTGCAATAAGTGTCATAATGATTCACAGTGTGTTGCTTATCAAACAATAAATAACATTGCGGTACTTTCCGTCCGTGAGGGCAATGGCAGGTGATTGTTGCCGATCATGAAACATCGACTGTGAAAATTATTTGAAAGAAAATAACGATGATCGACACGACTTTGAAAAACAGCATTTCAAACGTTTATTTAAAAACCAGATGCAGTGTTTTATAAAACCGAAAAACGAAAGTGGGTTATACTATACGTTGGACTTCACTGAGTGAAATTGTTTAAGGATCCACAAGGACCGTATCTACGCTATTCACCTATTTCATATCAATTCTCTTACTTTGTGATTCAACGTCACCGCAACCAACCACATAAACTACTTCTCACTCATTATTGGTTTCATCACTTTTGTGCATATATTCTTGTTCCATTCTGTTCAGTCGTCACAAAACCAATCTTCACCCGCACTAAATCGCCAATAAAAAATATTGTCGCGCCTGTTTTCTCTGTACTTTTGCTTGTGTTACCCCCGGGAGGGCTGGAGAGCAGACGCAAATTTTTCAGTGATTTTTGTCATTAAGTGATGTGCGGTCGCTTGATACGTCGGTTACTTTTGTTTTCAATCGAAAAAACAACATGGGGATGATTGATCGTCGTGCATGTTTCTACGAGATGCGCAATTCTGATTATACCACTACGAAAATGGCGTATTTGTGTCTTTTATGGTGATTACCCCCTTATATATAACTTTTACAGACATGTCGCTGCGTGTGATTTATGTATGTGATATTGTAAGATCGCTGTTGGAGTCCATAAAACCATCAGGAAGATGTGACTAATTGCCTTGCTTACATAACTTCAGGCAATTTTTGGTAAAAGCGAGACACGCATACATTTTTCATGAAATCAAAGCAAGAAAATTTGACCAATCGTTTTTCTTGAAAAGGCCCCTTTTGACCAATCACTTTAATATACTGGCGGAACTCTACTTTTTCCGAAATTTTCGTGCTTACGGAAATTTTTCGTGTGCTTGTGTTGTCTTATATTGAAAAGTTAGTCTACACTGCCGAGTCGAACACACGTGAATTGAACAAGGTTAGTGAGAGACCTACAGTCTCACACGTTTCTCCCCGTCTTTCCTCACATTTTCTCTCCGCTTTCTTGTTTCAGATTTCTTAATTCATTTCTCTGAACGACGCTTTTTGGCAACAGTCGTACGTTACGAGCCGGTGTCTTTGACAAAATGTTCCGGAACGGGAATTGGCAGACATGAATTCGCTCACCGGCTGAACGTTCATCATATACTTTCCCAGTACGATTGTCGTGGCGAGCGGGGATTGATCGTGCGCGATACAGCCCAGTAATCAACACTGCGCTGAACTGGATTACGGAATAAACCCGGTCCTGCAGCAGTACCCCGGCCTGGCCGTCCGCTTAGGACAGTACCAGATTTGGATCAAGAGGTTCAGCGACGACGTTCCGCATCCCATTTGAGTGGAGCTAATGCTGAAAGGGTTTGCCGCTTAGATGTCCAACTTTCGCAGCTGCATTGGCGAGTCCTTTACGTCATGGCATAATAATTTTGTGCTGTTCGCTAAGGCCATGCAGTATAGTGAGAGCGATTGTTTAGCGGTGCTGCTTGCTCTATTGGTTGAAAATGCGCGTGAGGTGTATGAGCAATTGGATGCTGAAGGACAATCCGACTATCAATTGCTTATAGCGACGCTTAAGGAAAAGCTAGAAAGTTCAGAGCGACGCCAACGAGCGGCTTCAGGATTCAAAGCTCGCAAAGCAAGTTTCTTAGCGATAGCATCATGCGCCGAATCAACACGGCGGATTTCGTCGCAACGAACGTTCTCAGTTACCCCGGACACAAAACACACCAAGTGTTCGAGCAGATTCAGGAACTTCGACGAACAACAACGGGCGTTTTAGCGACAACAGCGATTTTCATTTGTGTTGGCCTCAACGACATTCTCAACACCAATGCGTCCTTTCGGACGATTTTCACCAACCTGTTATCAATCATTGGTTGCATTGGTACGACTTCGGATTCGCTGGTCACATTTATGTGCTGCCGATTCCGGAGGTGATCTGCAAAACTCGCAGAATTTGGGAAGACTGTGTCCATTTCAACAACTTCGTCCATCAGCAGTTGTCAGCGGGGGGCCAATCAGCGACACAATGTCTTTCACCACTGTTTGCACGACGCAAGTAATCCTCAGAATTTCGAACATAACGGCCGCGGCATTCATTTCACAACACAATGCCTGTATAAGATGATCGGCGATCTACAGAACACGCACGGTTTCGTTGCGTTTCGCTGAATTTTTCTGTTTTTTTGGAAAAACGTTGAAATTGACTCGTGCAATGTACTAAAATTCCGCGATTTTATGATTTGGTTTCTTGTCGATGGTACGGTTTGTGTCCATGCGTTTTCCTGGTCGTCGAGACGGCTGTGAGGAGACCTCGTGCTGAACAAGGTTCAAGAGGAACAGCGCAAACGTCAGCTGCTCTCGAAGCAGCTGGCCGCAATCAACAAAAACTTGAAACGCTAAGCCAAACACTCAAACGAGGGAGCCGTGTCAGTCGAGAAGGTCCAAAATAAACTGAGAGATAACTTGTGTCTGTCTCGCTAACTAGAATTTATATTAACTAGCCAATTGACCCGAGCGTATGTGGCTTAATCAATGCCAAGCCTTTTTGGTGAAGTGGCATTGACTTAGAAAGAAAAAACAGTAACGTTTACTGAATAATAACCCTGAAGAAAATTTACCTTGTGCTGCCGTGAAGTCGCCTACAATACAATATTTTTGATGTATTTAAAAATAAATAAAAAATGCGACGTTTATGATTTTGCTATTTTTACCCGTTTACCCTAACCGAAGGCAAGCCTTTTTGTAAGTGAAGTAAAATTGAATAAAAAATATAAAAACTTAACGTTTTTTTCATTTACCCGTTTTAAAAAGCTAATGCTTTTTTACCCGTTTACCAAAGCCAAGCCTTTTTTGTAAAGTAAAAATGCGAAGTTTATGATTTTGCTATTTTTCCCCGTTCACCCTATCCTAAGTCAAGCCTTTTTGTATGTGAAGTAAGATTGAATAAAAAAATATAAAAATTAAAGTTTTTTCATTAAAAACAACCCGTTTTAAAAAGCTAATGCTTTTTTTACCCGGTTACCCTAACATAAGCCAAGCCTTTTTTCTAAAATGAAAATGTATAGAAGAAACAAAAAAGTGACGTTTATAATTTCGTTTTGCAGTCATTGCTTCTTTTTACCCGTTTACCCCAACATGACCCTAACATTTTGCAAAGTGAAAATGAATGGTAAATACCATTTCGACCAAATTAAAAAACTAACTTTTTTCAGAGACGGTTTTGTTACATCTTTCGCAGTCGCTCGTCAAGTTTTGAGCAGCAACAATTGCCAGTTGCCCATCGTGCGTTACGTTGAAATTATCGCGCATAAACCATGAAGTATCAGTTTCAATGAAATTTACTTGTTTTGAATCCAAAGTGCAACTTGCAATGCCGATGTCAATGTGTGTTTTGCGCTACCCGATTTTTTAAAACAAAAAAAAATTCAAACTTTTTTCAAAGACGGTTTTGTTACATCTTTCCCAGTCGATCATCAAGTTTTGATCAGCCACGCTTGCATTTGCCTATGCTGCGCTGAACGTCTCTGTGTTGACTAAAGAGTATCATGATGACTCCAGCTATGAAGAGCGACGTTTTGAGAAAACAATCTCAACTGGCATTATTAAAAAAATAGGTTAAGGAAATTGAGATGGAGTTTTCTTAAGTAGCAAAAATGGGCGCCAATTCAAATTGCAAAAAAGTGCCACGCACAGACACTTTGTAAATTTAATAATATAGATGATTTTGGTTCTCTTTATTGTTGTTGTGGTGTTTGTGTCCTTGTTTTTCTCTGCTAGTTTAACGCGAACATTTTTCGTTTGTGCGGGAGTTTATTTATCCTGTTTATAAGTGTGTGTGCCGTACATTAGTTGTAGTTTTAATGTTTATTCGTGTTACACACCCATTTTGCTGAATTTCCCTGACATTGGATTTGCACTCACTACAATATATCCAATCGTACATCAATGCTTTTTGCGGATGGAGGTGTGTCGAGAAGCAATCGTGCATCATGAACGATCGGTCATTGTATCCATAGAAACGAGCTTCAAACGAACGGTTGACGAGCGCGCGGCGACTACGGTAACAAGAGGCACTGAACTTTACCGTAATCGCGAAGAGCGCGGCAGCCGACGCTACGGCGTCATGAATCAAACTTTGGAAAATATTTTTGTGATTATAAAGACATGCCTTGTTTGTTCGTTTTGTGGCAGTAATTATAATGCGCACAAAATAACCGTGCGTATATTAGTGTATCATAACATTGATGTTGTAATGTTTTGCGCAGTGTATACATGTGAAGTTGTCGATCTCCAAGTGACTCCACATGATCGGGGGGAAGAGAATTTCTTATTACGGCTATTAAACTAATTGCTGTGTAAGCAAACATTGAAAGTTTACCTTGAAAGTAAGACGCAAACATTTGCCGCAAGGGCATTCCCGCTCCACTTATTTCCGCGAACTAGATTTTAAGCTATTCTACCATTAGACAAACTTTTTGTCGCATGGTTTTTAGAAGTTTTTAGAACCTACTCTTTCTAGAAGTTCTTGAAATCGTATAAATGGTTTGTTTCTTGTGTATTCTTAGTCTCATCTTTCCTAGAGTTTACTGCGACATTTTAATAAACTATCATCTCAACAATTTCGTCGCTGCAAAATAGCAACTTCAGTTGCAAACGTGTACTGTGAATTCAATATAACAAAAAGGTTGATAAAACAACCAAAGCAAACAGGAACCATTGGGGGTTTCGGTTCACGTGCACGCCTATTGGCGCATTTGTTGCGTGCGCCTGTACGCCGGCATTGCTGAGGAGCTGAAGTTGGGCATCTCTATCTCCACAACGCTTACTGGTTTAAGGCGCGTTTAGCAATTAGTTTTTTGTGCGTACGCACGGACACGACACGTAAAAAATGGCCACGCGATTTAGAAATCGTGTCGTGTGTGCTATCTTAATGCATTACGGACACGATTAGTTTGCGTACGGGATTTAGAACGACGTTTGTGCGTACGGACGAAAAACTAAATGGTGTTTCCGCCTTTAGAGGTCAGAAAAACATTAAAAGTTTTTCGATTTTAACTAAATTACTTCATGGACAACGAAAATAATAAAACCGAAGGGTTTTTAAAGAACTATTTTTCAGTCTAATTATCATATCTAGATACTAACTTTTGCGCCGTGGCGCAGACTCTTTTCTGTTTATTTTCAAAAAAAAAATAAAAATCATTTGTACTGTGTGTACGATCATGTTCGTCAATTGAACACACTGTTTTATGTTACCTATCTGTTAGTCTTTATTTATCACATAAAAAAATATTAGAACCATGTTTTTGGGGTGACAGAAATATACTGGTGCAGAAGACTTTCTTGTTTTGACCTGAAAAAAGACACCGGTACGTTTCGTTCGCGTTCGTTGAAAGATCACGAATAATTAGCACAGTGCTACTACATTTGCTACAGGCGTCGCATTGGCTGTTGTCGACGATGACATCGAACAATGATCCAAACGACACTCGTGGGTACATCGAGTCGGTTGTGTCCCGCCGTGATCTGATCTGCGAACGCGACCCTGAACAGCGACTTTTGTTGTGGATGCCGTGCGTTGCTCGCTCAGTGAGACCATCGACTCCGACGATCATTGAATTCGATTGGCAAAATGAGGCGACATTGCAGCATAGTGAGCATCATGTGATTACCACCAATAACCATTTAGTTCATTACTCATATTGTAATTTAGAGTTCGACTGTAGTTTGAATTTGAAATCTCGTGTGATGAGTGGGTCTTTCATTGGTTGGAAATTATTGACCAATAAAAAAAGATGTGCCAGGATTCGAAATCTCTTTTTTAACTTGAAAAATCGTGATTTTCATTCATTTATTCATTCAACTGCTAACAGCGGCGCAAGATAACTAACTAGGGCGATTAAACCAGCTGACGAACGACATCGCATCGCAGCGCTGACCGCCAGTCGATCTCAGCTGGAACGTGACGGGGATTGTGGATTGTCACCACCGGTTCGTTGCGAAAAAAGTATTTTTGAACCGTTTTGGTGTTCATTTATAGTGCGAAGGTGATTCGTTCAGCTCTATTGCGTATGAGCATGGGTTTTGTTTTGTTTTTTATTTTGCGAATCATGTTGCACCATTGCACGCGATCGGTTCAACTTCAACTTCAACTTTTATTAAACACGCAGTCTCAGCTGCAAAATACCGTATTACCCCCATTAAACCCCCCCCACCATTAATCCCCCCCCCCACCAATAAACCCCCACCCCCCCGACCAGTTTCCAAATAATCCCCCCCCACAAATAATCCCCCATGGGGGTTAATTGGAAACCTGTTTGAAACACATACCCAGCGAATTCAGTGGCTGAATGCAGTGACATTGGTGAAATTGTGCTACCAAAGGCCCCAAATGGATGAGTTAATGGTAATTTCATTACAAAAGGCTGTTACAAAAGGAAATCTCTGTGAAAAGTAGAAGTTTCTGCAACTTTCTTGCCTGCCATGCAAGGTATTTTTGCCATTTTTCAACAAAACCCCATCCCTAGAAATTTTTGTATAATAAACCCCCCCCCCCCACCAATAATCCCCCCCCACCAATAAACCCCCACCCCTAAAAGTCGCTGACGTATTAATCCCCCATGGGGGTTTATTGGGGGTAATACGGTACATGGCGAGTAAGATAATGACAAAAATTATTCAAAAATAAGTGAAACAAACAAACACTATATCACTGTGCAGTTGACACTGGTACCGGGCAAGGTTTGCCCATGTATTTACCCAACAAAGACACAAGCTATAGTTGTAAAACAATTGAAGACCACATACTCTATCCAAAAACTCTATTCACACACAAAACGAGAACCGAAAACTGAACAAACCGAAACAAACAATAAAAAAAACTTCAATGAACGGCTTTTCTAAACACAAGATTAAGAACAGCAACAACACCTGTAACCGGCTCAACACTATTATCTAAAAATGCGTGAGACGCATATAAAAGGAGGAATATGGCCTTGTGTAAGCAGTGAAAGACTTGGCTCGACAACGCTTTTCAAGTCTCTGATGTGGTACACACGGATACAAGTACATAAGAGTCATATTTTTGCGCCGCGTTTGTTGTTTAAAAGCTTGCTGAAAAGCGTAAAAACTTTGAAGTTATCTAGATATTTTTCAATTGTCCTCTTCAGTTTAGTCTAAAATCACATCATGTGCGAAATTCTGTACAGCATGGCCGAATAAATGAGGCAGTCCATCAAGGCGGGATTAGTCGCTGACTAGGAGTTGTCTTTCTCAAAATGCCAACATAATTTCCAATCATGTGTGCAAGGGAGAAAGAATGAACAGAATAATACGGATAATCCATTAGTTTAAAAAAACGCGTCAAATTTGGCATACAATTTGGTTTCTGAACTTCTTTTTCTTTCATTCAAAATTCGCGCGCTCCTTGCACCCTGAAAAAAGCTGCCATGTTCAATCGGCTACACTGTAAATTCTGTGCAAAAAAACGGAAACATCAGAGATTGCAAAACATTGCTGCATGTAGCTTTATCGTTGTTGCTAACGTACGCACCGCTGTGCATGCAGCAGCACCAGTGCAAAAAGTGTTGTCTTCCGTTGATTTTCACCCTTTTTACCAAACTCTTGTGACAGGATAAACCGGTGAGTCATTGCCACAGAAGGAGACCTTGCGTTCCCAATGCCTCTGCGATACACTTTGTGCAAACCAGTGTCAGCGATCTAAAGTCTGATCGTTATTTTAGTGGTTTTAGAGGTCGCTAAATGCTAGAAAAAAGCAAATGTGAAAGTTTCATTTGTCTACAATGTGCGAGGGTTGCCACTTGCAACCGAAATAAAGAATAAACGGCGCAAAAATATGACCCTTATGTACTTGTATCCGTGTGTAACACATCAGAGACTTGAAAAGCGTTGTCGAGCCAAGTCTTTCACTGCTTACACAAAGCCATATTCCTCCTTTTATATGCGTCTCACGCATTTTTAGATAATATTCTGACTTTTACATAAGCCCCGAAGGTCGGACCAAAATCACAATTCGTTGGTCACACATTCTTCTAAACCCCGGACAACTCAGGTTTTTCATTTTTCGTTTTTTAGGCCGATTTCTCCTATGCCATTTCTACGGCCGATTCCCCAAAATCGTCACGATTCAGTACCTAGAATCGCTCACAAAAGAAAAACTGACCCAAAAGCCGTGATCGGCGTAATGAATTACCATGGAAAACACCGTTTTCTTGTTTTTCATTTCTGGACCGGTTTCGCTAAATTCCACGGCCGATTCACCATAAATCGTCACGATTCAGTATCTAGAGTTGCTCATACAAGAAAACTAACCCAAAATCCGTGATCAGCACATTGAATTACCCTGGAAAAACCGTTTTCTCGTTTTTCATTTCTGGACCGATTTCGCCAATTTCCACGGCCGATTCGCCCGAAATCGTCACGATTCAGTATCTAAAATTGCTCACGTAAAAAAACTAACCCAAAATTCGTGATCAGCGGATTGAATTACCCTGGAAAACACCCTTTTCTTGTTTTTCGTTCCTGGACCAATTTCGCCAACTTCCACGGCCGATTCGCCCGAAATCGTCACGATTCAGCATCTAGAGTTGCTCACGTAAGAAAACTAACCCAAAATTCGTGATCAGCGCATTGAATTACCCTGGAAAACACGCTTTTCTTGTTTTTCGTTTCTGGACCGATTTCGCCAACTTCCACGGCCGATTCGCCAGAAATCGTCACGATTCAGCATCTAGAGTTGCTCACGTAAGAAAACAAACCCAAAATCCGTGATCAGCGCATTGAATTACCCTGGAAAACACCCTTTTCTTGTTTTTCGTTTCTGTACCGATTTCGCCAACTTCCACGGCCGATTCGCCCGAAATCGTCACGATTCAGCATCTAGAGTTGCTCACGTAAGAAAACTAGCCCAAAATCCGTGATCAGCGCATTGAATTACCCTGGAAAACACGCTTTTCTTGTTTTTCGTTTCTGGACCGATTTCGCCAACTTCCACGCCCGATTCGCCCGAAATCGTCACGATTCAACGTCTAGAGTTGCTCACGTAAGAAAACTAACCCAAATTTTGTTATAAGCGCATTGAAATACCCTGGAAAACACCCTTTTCTTGTTTTTCGTTTCTGGACCGATTTCGCCAACTTCCACGGCCGATTCGCCCGAAATCGTCACGATTCAGCATCTAGAGTTGCTCACGTAAGAAAACTAATTCAAAATCCGTGTTCAGCGCATTGAATTACCTTGGAAAACACGCTTTTCTTGTTTTTCGTTTCTGGACCGATTTCGCCAACTTCCACGCCCGATTCGCCCGAAATCGTCACGATTCAGCGTCTAGAGTTGCTCACGTAAGAAAACTAACCCAAAATTCGTGATCAGCGCATTGAATTACCCTGGAAAACACCCTTTTCTTGTTTTTCGTTTCTGGACCGATTTCGCCAACTTCCACGGCCGATTCGCCCGAAATCGTCACGATTCAGCATCTAGAGTTGCTCACGTAAGAAAACTAACCCAAAATTCGTGATCAGCGCATTGAATTACCCTGGAAAACACCCTTTTCTTGTTTTTCGTTTCTGGACCGATTTCGCCAATTTCCACGGCCGATTCGCCCGAAATCGTCACGATTCAGCATCTAGAGTTGCTCGCGTAAGAAAACTAACCCAAAATTCGTGATCAGCGTATTGAATTACCCTGGAAAACACCCTTTTCTTGTTTTTCGTTTCTGGACCGATTTCGCCAACTTCCACGGCCGATTCGCCCGAAATCGTCACGATTCAGCATCTAGAGTTGCTCACGTAAGAAAACTATCCCAAAATCCGTGATCAGCGTATTGAATTCCTACGGACTAAACATTTCTGCTATTTTTCGTAGCTCAGACAAAATTTGTAAGACTGAAAAAATGATACCCAGTCAAAATGCTACGAATTTTCAAAAATGCACAATTTTGACCCAAAAAATGCCCGGGCAAAAAAAAACTAAATTTTCAGAATCTACGGATGAATTTACCCGAGGAAAAATTCTTGTTCAACTGTGAAAGTGTCCCAGCTAAAAATTGAAAGGGCGAACACTTAAAACCAGGTGACAACCCTGCGAACTTTCAAAAAAAGCCCAATTTTTACCCCAAAAAGGGGTCGGGGCAAAAAATTAACTCATTTTTCCAAATCTACGGATGAAATTACCCTAGGAAACATTTTTCTTCAACTGTGAAAGTGTCCCAGCTAAAAATTGAAAGGGCGAACACTTGAAACCCGGTGAAAACGCTGCGAACTTTTAAAAATGCCCAAATTTTTACCCAAAAAAGTGGTCGGGGCAAAAAATTAACCCATTTTTCCAAATCTACGGATGAAATTACCCCAGGAAACATTCTTGCTAGACTGTGAACGTGTCGCAGGTAAAAACTGAAAGCGCGAACACATATTGATGACATACCGGAAAAAAAAGAGATAGAAAAATAAGTAACATCAATTTCAGAATAGGTTTTTCGTGTCTACAGCGTATGAAAAGTAGTCGGATAAAAAATTTTTCGCGGCTCCAAGCACAACTTTGGGTGTTCGTTTCGTGTGCACAGAACCAAGTTTGTGGCTTATACTATGCTCGCTGGAGGAAGCGAGCAAATTTGAAAAACGCGCGCGAGAGGATAACGGCTCATATAATGCGTGATGCGCTGTCCGCTCGCTGACGCTCGCTCGCGCATCCGCATGATAATGAAAAAACAAAAAAACCATGGAAACAAATTTATGATATGTCTCTTCATTCGTCATTTTATTATGTTTGTTTTTTCTGTTTTTTTCTTTTTTTTCTTTTTTCTGTTTTTTTGGCACATCTTTTTTTTCTTTTTTTTTCTTTCTTTCTTTCTTTTTTTTTTGAAGAGACGCACACAAAGTCACATACCAAAAAACTAGTGAAACGAGAAAAAAGCTGAACTGAACGGAACACAACAAAACGAACTCAAAAATCAAAATCGGTGGATGGATTCGGATTTCTCGCGAAAAGTGGAAATGATTCTTGAAACCAAGTTAGACATCAAAAAGACGAACCAACGCAAGTTGAGCAAAAGCACAACAATCGAAACAAAACGATGCATAACCATACCTAGCAAAATCATAATCGAAAACCGGTACTGAACAAGACGAAATCAGTAAGCAAAAAATTAATGAGACTCATAATTGGAGATACAGACGCGAACACAGACTTTTGAAAAACAGCGCTTCACTTTAAAAACACGAATCGAAAATGAACCGAACGGAAACAAAGCACTACAACAGAAACGAAACCAATCAAACGTAGCAAAAACAGAATCGAAACAAACCGGTACGGATCAAAACAAGCACAACCAACAAAGTGAAAAATGAAAAGACGCAGAATCGCACTTATCACGAACACAGAAAATGACTCACAAAAAATGACCATAAAAATCAAAGGTTCAAGCAAAAAAGACGAAACCGAACAGAAACGAGGCAACCGAAGCAGAACAAACCAAACCAAGCAAATGCAAAACCGAAACAAGAACGGCACGACACGGAACTAAAACAAGAAAACCAAACAAATAAACAGACCACAGGCCGACGAAGAGACAACCGCGCGACAGCCAGCGGTTGTGCGGACTCTCCTAGTCAAGTATTGTTGAGAACTTTTTTGAAGCAAAAGTTTTAATTTTTTGGTATTCGGATGAACGGAGATAGCTCTTAAACCGTCCAACAGTAGGGGATGAAACCGTGGTATCCTCAAGAGAATTCCACAATGATATTGCTCTGACACTGAAAAAATGCTTGCGGACAGACGTTGTTGTTGTCGGAACTGTGAGCTTGAGAGTATGTCCACGAGTGTTAGCACCATATCCTGGCTGGTGAAAAACGAAGAAGTCATTTATATTAGGAACGAACAAACGACCTGTCACTATTTTAAACACCAGAATCAGATCAGCGATAGTCCTGTTGATCACTAGTGGTAATAAAGAGAGTTGATCAAGACGTTGGGTATAAGAGCTCTGAAAACTAATTCCAGGAAGATATTTAGTGAAGGTTCTTTGTGGAGATTCTAACAGTTTATTTAGTTCAAGTAAACTGGGGAACCAAACGGTTTGACAAAATGACAAATTTGGGAGGACTAGTGTTTTGAACAGTTTTAGTCTGAAACCTTGGGTTTTCACTCTAAAGCAACGTTTAATAAGACCCGACATGCTGTTTGATTTTTTAACGATTTTTTCCACATGGTCCCTGAAAGATAGTTTGTCATCAATCAGCACTCCAAGATCTCTAACAATTTTGGAAGATCGAATTTCTTGACCACAAATTGTATACTGGTACTTGTGATTGCATTTACCCCCTAGATGCAAGATTTGAGTTTTATCTGGAGAAAGAGATAGTTTGTTTGAATCCATCCAAAGCTCAATAGCATCAAGATCTTCTTGTAGCAATAGTCTATCTGAGTCTGAAACAACATCTCGATAGATTTTGACGTCATCTGCATAAATCGCTATCTTGCTGTTTTTAATTATTTGAGGTAGATCATTTATGAACAAAGTGAAGAGCACTGGGCCAAGGACGCTTCCCTGTGGAACTCCAGAGGTAACGGAAACCGGCTGTGACGTTGATTTATTAATGCGAACTACTTGTGTCCTGTCTTTCAAATATGATTCTATCCACGATAGCAGGTATCCAGTAATACCCATGTAATTGAGTTTCATCAGAAGTAAGTTATGAGGAATTTTGTCAAAAGCTTTTGAGATATCCAGATACACTACATCAACACCGTATTTCTTATCCAGAGATTTTGTCCAATTATTTAGACACGTCAGTAATTGTCCTTCCACACCCCGATTAGGAATAAAACCAAATTGAAATGGTGAAAATATTTTTGTCTCCGCGCAAAAGTTCAAAATTTTGTCTCGGATAATTCTTTCAAAGACTTTACAGACATTAGAAGTTAATGATACTGGTCGATAATTGGTGATCTTTGCGCTTTGTTTTGTTTTTGGAATGGGGTGAACAATGCCTTGCCTCCAACTCTTCGGAACTTCATTCCTGTAGAGGGATGCATTAAAAAGCAGAGAGATTGGTTCAGATACGGTATGGCCGAATAAATGAGGCAGTCCATCAAGGCGAGATCAGCCGCAGACTAGGAGTTGTCTTTTTCAAAAAAAGCCAACATAATTCTTAATCATGTGTAGAAGGGATAAAAAAATGAAAAGAAGAGCGCGGATAATCCATTAGTTAAAAAAACGCGTCAAATTTAGCACACAATTGGGTTTCTGAACGTCTTTTTTCTTTCATTCAAAATTCGCGCGCTCCTTGCACCCTGAAAAAAGCTGCCATGTTTAACCGGCCATACCGTAAAGCAATACAAAGTTTCTTCAGGAAGATTTGCGAAATTTTATCTGGACCACAAGCTGATTTATTCCGCAGTTTACATAGATATGAATAAACAAGTTCTGGTGTAACAGTTTCTGGTGAACGTAGTCCTTGTTTACCATCCTCTAATGATACCCACTGCGTTCCATCGTTGCGTGTGAAAAAAGAGGCAAACATATTGTTAAATGCTGCTGCTTTTTCCGCATCTGTAGTGAGCGGTGTCCCATCTACTGTTTCTATAACTGGAATGTCCCTGCTACAACCAATTTTCTTTTTTACTGCTGACCAAAATTTTCGAGGATTTGGATGTGAAAGTGCCCTTTTTTCAGCCGCATATCTTTCTTTTCTCTTCATTTTATCTATTATTCTGGATACCACCCGAAACGAAAGGTAAGAATTTATATTCCGTCTGTTGACACGGCGTAGTCTTTCCTGAGTTTTCAACAACTTTTGTAGGCGTGGAAACACAATTGTGAAAGTCAAGTGCGTGATTTTTATTGTCAGCAAAACCGTTGGCTGGCTGATTTGCATGCTAAACTGCATGTCAAATTCTCAAATTCAGTCGATTTTTACGGTTGTTTTGTTCGGTGTTGGTTTCTGTGGCGTTGTTCTCGCGTAGTCCTTGTTCCTTGTTCTCAACATTTCACAAAAAATGTTTCGCAAACCACACGGTAGGAGAGCGACACACACACGCACGCACCCAACTCTAGATCTGGATCTGCACTTACCTTTCAATACCTGCGCTTCACAAGCTGAATTCTGAAAGTCATCAATCATTCGCAAAAATGAGTCGAAGAAGTCGCCGATTTGGCGCGAGTCGCAGACGAAACCGACAAGCGAAAAGTCGGGATAAGAACGGCGACGACGACGCCGGTGATCGGCGCAATAATAATGACAATCAGGCCAGTTTTATTTGCAGGTTGTTTCTTTTTTCCTTTGTTTTTTAGAAGCCAGATGCAAAAAAAATTGTTTTTCAGAAACAAGAAGGTTACACAACGGTGGAAAAGCACAACAAACTGTTCTTGGAGTATTACAAGGTTGGTTCCGCAGCTTATGAGTTTTTTGTGTGTGTTGTAGTTATCATAAAACAGAAATACACACTTGTTTCAAACATTGCATTGGTGGTTTAAACTTGACAGATGCGGTGCACCCTCCCCTCCGGCGTTGCATTTATTTTCAACTTTCGTTTTCAATAAAAGTTTACAGTTGCAATTACGCAATACACCTTTTAGATGAGTTTGTTTTGTTTCAGCTAAGCTTTGTCTCTAAAAATACAAATAAAACGTTGCAGGTTCAGCCTGTCATTCCACCGGATGAGTACGATTCATTTGTGGAGTGCATGAAACAAGAGCTGTCGATTTCATTTCGTTTCACCGGGCTCGATGGGTGCGAAAACTTTTCTTTACTTTACTGGTTTTTACTGGATGGAATTTTACTTTTCTGTTTGGCGTCGGCGTTTGGTTGAATGGCTGAAAAATAATGCGTTCATCTGTTTGTCTATTGTTTAGCATCGCAGACACGCTCCGTGATTTGTTCATCGAGCGTTTTATTGACAATACAAACGTCGCCGCTGAATGTCGACCGGCGCAACTGTCATGGTGATTTTTTTTGTTTTTTTTTGCAAAGTTTTTTTACTTAAACTGTTTTCCGACGAGTTTGCTGTAAACACGAAGAACAACGAAATTGTGGTGTTTTCAGATCGATTGTTTTGCAAGAAAAAATTCTCAGGTATCCACGTGGGCTCGCCTATCAAATGACGGTCAACCGTAAAATGTTGCGCAGCGATCCGAAGTTGCATGCGTTGCACAATTTCTTGATCACCGAAACGGAACTGGTTTGTTGTTTGATGGTGGGGCACATCAGTGATTTTTTCAGCTGTGCACCCCCTAAAAAGCGGCCTTCCTTCTCGCAGGGTCACGTGAGCCGCCAGGAGACGGTCAGCATGGTGCCGCCACTTTTGGTCGACATCGAGTCGCACCATCGCATTCTCGACCTCTGCGCGGCGCCCGGCAGCAAAACGGCGCAGCTGATCGAGGCGCTGCATGCCGCTGGCGAGGCGGTGCCGTGTAGGTTGCTCTTTGTTTCGTTGCTCTCGCATCGCAAACGTACGTGTCTCTTCGTTTTAAAGCAGTTTTTTTTGAAATTATTATGCCGTGTGGAACGGTTGAAACTTAGTGTACCAGAACGTGTTCCACTTCAGCCGGTCTGGTCGTCGCGAACGACATCGAGAACGCCCGTTGCTATCTGCTGGTGCGCCAGGCGCTGCGTCGTTTGCCGACTCCGTGCGCGTTGGTCGTCAATCACGACGCGACGCAGTTGCCGAAAATCGTCATCGCGCCGGTGCGGTGGTTTTTTGGTAGTTTTAGAATGGGATTCTGGCTGAGAAATATGACAAATTCTGTGTTTCAGTTTCAAATGACAATTTGACAAATTCTGTTGGCGCGTTTTTCAGTCAACAAGCGATGGCCACACCAGCACGCCGTCAACGTTCATGCAGTTCGATCGTGTGCTTTGTGACGTGATTTGCAGGTACAGTGTGTTCGTTTAAACCTGTCACTTTTCTCGAAGAAGGCAGAGCATGCAAAACTTTTAGAAGAAAGAATGAAATTTGGTTAGGTATGGTTGCAATCAAACGCCCCATTGGTGGCTGAACATATGTTTTCCTGCGTTTCCGATCCAGTTCGTTCTAGTTTCGCGAGCGCTGTATTGTTCCAAGAGAAAGTTTATCAGGCTTAAACAAAGACAGTTCATAAAAGCACCAAAAGAACCAAAAACAAACAAAAAAATCCAGCGGCGACGGCACGATGCGAAAGAACGCGGATCTCTGGGCGAGCTGGTCGCCGATGGCCGGCAACGGCCTGCACCACCTGCAGTACAAAATCGCCTGGCGTGGCCTGCAGCTGTTGTGCGTGCGTGGGCTGATGGTGTATTCGACGTGCTCACTGAATCCGGTCGAGGACGAAGCGGTCGTCGCGAGGGTGTTGCGCACTGCGAATGGTTGGTGTCCGTGTCGTGTGGAATCGATTGTACAAGTTGTTGTTGTTGTTGTTGTTGTTGTTGTTGTTGTTGTTGTTGTTGTTGTTGTTGTTGTTGTTGTTGTTGTTGTTGTTGTTGTTGTTGTTGTTGTTGTTGTTGTTGTTGTTGTTGTTGTTGTTGTTGTTGTTGTTGTTGTTGTTGTTGTTGTTGTTGTTGTTGTTGTTGTTCGTCGCCCAACAGGTCGGAAAGGTGGTGACGCAATTTGGCCGATCGAGCAGGTTCGGTCGCGTGTGGACGCTGCGTCGTTGTCCGCACTGTACAAGTTCGTTGTGACCTGCGTCGTTGTCCGCACTGTACAAGTTCGTTGTGACCTGCGTCGTTGTCCGCACTGTACAAGTTCGTTGTGACCTGCGTCGTTGTCCGCACTGTACAAGTTCGTTGTGACCTGCGTCGTTGTCCGCACTGTACAAGTTCGTTGTGACCTGCGTCGTTGTCCGCACTGTACAAGTTCGTTGTGACCTGCGTCGTTGTCCGCACTGTACAAGTTCGTTGTGACCTGCGTCGTTGTCCGCACTGTACAAGTTCGTTGTGACCTGCGTCGTTGTCCGCACTGTACAAGTTCGTTGTGACCTGCGTCGTTGTCCGCACTGTACAAGTTCGTTGTGACCTGCGTCGTTGTCCGCATTGTACAAGTTCGTTGTGACCTGCGTCGTTGTCCGCACTGTACAAGTTCGTTGTGACCTGCGTCGTTGTCCGCATTGTACAAGTTCGTTGTGACCTGCGTCGTTGTCCGCACTGTACAAGTTCGTTGTGACCTGCGTCGTTGTCCGCACTGTACAAGTTCGTTGTGACCTGCGTCGTTGTCCGCATTGTACAAGTTCGTTGTGACCTGCGTCGTTGTCCGCACTGTACAAGTTCGTTGTGACCTGCGTCGTTGTCCGCACTGTACAAGTTCGTTGTGACCTGCGTCGTTGTCCGCACTGTACAAGTTCGTTGTGACCTGCGTCGCCTGAGCGGTAGCGCGTCAGGCTGCGCCCAGTCATGCGCTGGCGCGTGCGCTGAAGCGACAGGCGTCACTTTCAGCACGTGCAGCTGCGATATGTTTTTGCTCCATGAATGTGCAGCGAACGTGACGCCGCGTTAAGCGACGCGCGCGCTTCCAGTTCCATGAATGGCGCTTTGGACTGTCTTTTGTCTGTGTGCGTGCGCGGTCCATCCAAGCGGTGTATAGGGACACTTGAGGACAAAGAAGACAAGACAGATGCCCCATGAACGCCGAGTACCGCGCTGTGCGCATTTACCGTCTCAAATTTAACAACGGAGCAGAAAATCCGGCAGCATTTGTTGTTGTTGTTGCATTTTGGTTTTTGCGTCAAAAAGAAAATTTTCAGGCACCGTCGAGTTGGTGGACGTCAGCGAGCGGCTGCCAACGCTGCGACGTTGCGCGGGCGTTCGCACCTGGAAAGTGAGGCACCATTCTGCTCTGAGTAGTGAGAAAAATACATAAAGTTCGCTGTGTGCGGTTTCGCCAGGTAGACGCATACCGCGGTGCCCCCTGGCTCGTCAGTGCGACGGACACCAGGCAGAACTGCCGAAACTGTTTTACCACAGACATATTTTACAAAGACATTTTTGCGTCTGTCTAGAGTTGGTCGCACTGAAAACTCAGGGACAACCTCGTATTCGTAAATTGCGACCTTCTCGTTGTTGCCGTGTAAACTGGCTGCATTTCAATGCGGGCAACAAAAAATTGAATTCATTCCCGCTCAGGTGATGGACAGAGATGGCCAGTACTATGCAGCGTTCGCCGACGTGCCCGGCACAAAGCAACACAAACTGCACGAATCGCTGTTCCCGCCGTCGCACGATGAGGCGAACGCGTTTCAGTTGGAGCGCTGGTAAGAATAGCGGCACGGGTTAAGCTCTCAATTGAGCGAAAGTTTCCGGCTTGTGTTCAAAGGCAAAGGCGGGAGCCGTGCATTGCCTTGCCACCCAGGTATTTTTTTAATAGTTTTCATATCGGGTGCAAGCGTATTTTTCGAATTCCTGCTTCAGGTTTCGCCTGGAAGCAGGTGAAAAGCACAGTTCGCTGTTTCAACTGACTGAAAAACAAGTGCGATCACAAAAATGAACTGGGTGGCCACAAATAAACTGAACTTGAAGGACACTGAATGGCAAAGCGAGATTTGACTGCATTTTCTGCCTTTTTTCTTTTCTCAGCCTTCGAATTCTGCCGCACCATCAAGATACGGGCGGTTTCTTTGTGGCCGTTCTGCGAAAGACCGCAGTGCTGCCGGGCGAATCGGTGACAAAGCCGGTCGATCCGTCAAATAACGACGACGACGAAGCCGCTGTCTCCTCGTTCGTTCTTTGCTTGTCACGTTTTTTGGAGATGGAAAGAAGGAAGAACAGGCTTTGGAGGCTTGGCTTTCTTGATAAACTAAATCCCAATTCTTCAATCACTTTTGCGCTCAATAACTCTGAGCAGAACGTGATCGGTGTATTCGTTCATACGTAAACGCTGTTTTCGAGTTTTTCTGTTGTTTGCGAAATACGTATTTTTTTCAGCCCGCCAGTGAAACGATTCAAGGCGACTGGTTTCAAGGAAGAGCCGTTCACTTTTCTGGAGGGCGACGACGAACGGTGGCTGGAAATCAAGTGGGTTATACTTTCTATTATGATCTGTTATCCTTTGGTATCGAGACTCAATGCTTTCATGGTCAGCAGTTTCATGCTATCATGCGTAACGCAGGAATTCAAATTTGGCAAACTGATCCGAGTCCCCAAATTGGGCCCAGTCACTTTGGCGATTTTGAATTGCCACATGCAGAAACTAGTGCCCTTTCTACGTCTGCGCACGCATTCAGTCGAAGAATCTAAAAAAATGATAATCGTTCTGCGACTACAGTGCACGCATAGACTGGAAATCAAGTTTCGCTACGTGACGCGGCGATTCAAAATTGGCTTGAGCCGATGCGACCCGAGTGCCGAGTGCACGAGACACCCTCACCCCACACAAGATCACAAGGGCAAATTTGAATTGCCGCATCAAGCATGAATCCCGGCCACGTCGGCGCAAACGCACTGAGTCGCAGAACCATCAATCAAGTTTATTTGTAAGCCTCACGTACAAACATAATAAATGAAAAAACTTTTTTTTTACTTGTTTTTTTTTCTTTTTTTGTTTTTTTTTGTTTGTCTGTTTTTCCTCTCTTTTTGCAGAAAGCACTATGAAATCGACGACTCATTCCCGAGCACGCAGTTGCTCACGAGAAACGATCAGAAGACGAGCTCCCGGAATTTGTACTGGGTGAATCCGGCTGTACGTCAGGTGCTGCAGCATAATCATCGGAGATTGAAGGTGAAAGTGGAGCAGAGGGGACATTTGAGGGCAGAAATTTAGGTGGACTTTGGTCAGCGCAGCGCTCAGGGTGGCACTAAATTTAGGTTTTGTTGGTTGGTTGGACGGTGGAACAGTGTTTTTTCTATTCAGGCGCTTTGTCGGTTTTTTTATTGACACTCGTTTCAGGCAAATAGTGGACTGGAAGTCAAACCTCCTAAGAACATTCGAATTTTTTATGACTTTTCTTCGTTTTTCAGTTCATAAATGCGGGCGTCCGTTTGTTTGGTCGTGTCGAGAAGAAATTCACCGAATGCAACTTTCGAATGGCACAAGAGGTACAGTACGTTTCTTCGAACCTGTCTCTTTTATAGCAGGATACGGAGCCCGTAAAAAATAAAGAATCACGCTGTAAAGAGGCATATTGTGCCCCAAATGGCGGTTTTTGAGTCCAACCAAACCCGATTATTTGGTTGCCTGGTGTGTTTGTTTGAGACTTGCGCAACCCGTTAAGCAATACCAGGATTAAAAACGAAATGCGTGGTCTGGGAAAACGTCGGTTTTATTCGGTTTTAAAATCGTTTTAAAATGGAAACGAAACCGGCTTTTTTCCTGGCAATATAAAAAGCCGTTTTTACCAACCCTGGCGCGGATATTCAAGACATTGACTTAGTGACGTAAGAAAAACTTTTGTTACATACACATACACAGGGTGTGCACCTTCTGGATACGTACATTCGCGCACGCAAGGCGGAAGTATCCCTAGACGACTTTCGTGAGATTCTGGCAGCGGACAGAAATTGCTCGCTAGAAAAACTCACGTCCAAAGACGTGAAAAGCATCGATGCCGGCAGTGTGCTGGTCGCCACAACGCTGGACGATGCGAAGAAGTGCGGTTTTGTTTATTTGGTCTGGTCTCGTTTGTGGTGTAAACTTGTTGTATTTTCCTGTGAACTTTGTGGCTGTTTATACTAGTTTCTTCCAATATCCGACATCCAAAGTTCTGTTATCCGTGCTTAAATGATTTGTGTCTTGCGTCCACAGCGGCGGTTGTTTACTGGTTTAATGTAGACGCTAGCTAACGGATTCAGAATGAACAAGCGGAAACGGTCACATTGCACGTTCAGCCTGGCAAGAATGCTGATTGGCTGCATTATACTCAACCAATGAGTGAACTCGGTTCAATTAGAGACCATTCAGTCATACAGTCTGTTTTTCGTCTATAAAACGGCTATTATTCAATAAATAATCAGCGGAAAAAGATCAACTCAGCCAATCAGGATGATTTGATAACATGTTGTTGGTTGATTTACGACCAAGGGAAACATTATTTCCGTACTTTTGCCAGAACGCGCCTGCTGTTGTGCACGTGGAAAGGCAAATACACGATCGCTTCGTATGCCGACAAGGACACGCGAATGCATTTGTTACGAATGGTTGGATACGACACCACGGAGCTGGGTGCGCTGTTTTTTGGCCTTTTTTGTCTGATTTTAGAGCTTACAACTGAACAATGCACTTTTATGGGCAACACACTGATTGGCTACACGAGTAAAATTGAGACGCTGATTCGTTGTGGTTGTTGAAGTGAGCTAATAATCAGTGTTATAGCAGGGACATGAAAGTTTGACGCGGCATCCGCGCAGTCGAGCTCTAAACTATAGGCAGTCAGTTGGTTGGTGATCACACGTGATGCATGCTTCCTGTGCAGGCATTGCTGTGGAGGCGGAGTCTGAAAGCATGCGTCACGCGATCAGCAGTCAATCTGCTGATTGCTTATACCTAATTCAAGAGTTCGACCATACATGCTGTTGATACAGTTTTATCGGAGTTTCCGGCTTTTCGCGAAATAAAAGGGATGGGTACATTTCAAGGAAAAAGGTGCGTCTTTTTCTTCTGGAAACCTGGATTCAGACCCAGAGAACTGGCTCGACTGCATGATGCCTGTTGTAATCAAACCCGCTGTTTGCGAATCTGTTTTCGGTGTAGTTATTTCGAAACTTGCTTTTTTCTTGGTCAGAAAAAGAAATGGTCGACGCTCGAAAGACTGGCGGCCGACACAAAGAGAAACGGAGCCAGCAGCCGCCGAAGAGTGATGCCGAAACAACAGAAACGAGAGCAGAGGAAGAGAAAAGCGACGACAATGATGACGCGAATCGTGAAACGGGCAGCAAAAGCTCAAGTGACACTGAACCGGAGCAAACGCAAGAGAAGCCGTGATTGTTTGTTGGGATCATTGTTCTGCAGTTTGGGTTGTTGGATAAGTATAGGATTGTTGAAAAGAGTCAGAATTTTCGACGTTACTTGTTTTTCAGTTTGACTGCAAACTAAAACAACGAAACCAAGCGAAGGAGATTGGTTTATCGGTTTTTCTTTTCGGTTTTCGACTGTGCAATAATAAGATCTGAACAGCCGTTGAATGAACAAGAGAAACACGCAACCGGACAGAATACGTTTTTGAATAATAATAAAAACGTTTTTCAATTTCAAAAAACGTTTGCAAAATATAACAAGAGAATCCAATACAGTGGAACTTCGGACAGCTGCAATCAAAATATACAACTTTTCAAAATCAAATCTGAAAATAATACCCATCCATTGGAACATGCCGCTCGAGCAAAATGAAACCAGATGAAATGCCCGCAGAAATACTGTCTGAATTTGAAATTGTTTCCGGAATTTGAATGGGTTTCATCTTGAGCAACTGACAAGTCCAAACGGACAAACCATAATAAGCTTCGCTGAATCATTCAATGAGTAGGATAGTGTTATCTCACATGAACGATTTTCATCTCACGTATTTGAATTTTTCTACGACACGCTGATTGGCCGAAAACACCTGATAACAACCAATCAGCAAACTGCAATATTAGAATTGTGAGCATAAAATCGTTCAGACACCACACACGTACAAAAAAGATGGTCGCACTCAAAAGTCGGGTGAAAATCAACAAACAAAAAACCGTTTTTACGGCTGTAAAAACGACACGATAAATTCTGGAAGCACAGAGCGCACGGGCCTGAAACAAAACAAAACCGAGAGAAAGAATAAAAACGCACGTTTTCGAAAACAAAAAACAGTCAATTGACACATACAAGGCCGTTTTTGTAAAAAAAACACAACATTTGTGAACAAATGACAAAAAACGATTGAATTTCCTTGAAAAAGAACCACGGCCAATCACAGCAGTAATGAATTTCTCATAAAAAACGTGGGACCGCACAATGCTGATTGGCGATACAAATGAACCAATCAGCAATCGCTTGAAAAGTTCATTTAGACAGTGTAACAAAAAATACAGTGTACATGTGGGTTGAATAGAACCGAAATGTGGTCGCAAAACAAAATCAATAAAACAGTATAATAAAAGTGCATGTTTCGAATTAAAAAAACAGAAAATTGCTCACGCAGAAACCAACCTTTTCTGAAAAGCTCTCTCAACTCACATGTTGTTCAACTTAACGTTGAAATTTACTCGTTTTCATAAATACTAACAAAGAGTATATGCTGTTTGTTTGTTAGAGCCTGTCCGAAATGGGCCATAGCAAATTTTATTATCTGATATGTCAGTTCTGTCGCGGGAGTCCTGTCTGAAAACTGCGCACGCACACTCCTTTGAACTGAAGTCACAAACACACTGGCAAATACACGCAACCACGCGCGCATTGGTGGTGTATCTGTTTGTGACTCTGCAAGAATATAGGATTTAAAGTATTTGATTTTTGCTCTTTCGGACGAACTCTAATTAACTGACTTTACACTAAAAAACAATGGAAAGAGAAAAAACCCAACGGAATCACCAAACGCAGTGAAAAACTGAACAAAATTTCCATTTCCAAAAAAACTATAAAGCCATCAGGTGCATTAAGCGGCATTCATGAAGCAATATCCAGTCACATCGTAGCTATACAGTAACATTGCTGCGCGTGACTAAATACGGTTTCATGAATGCGGCTTCAGTTCAAACCACAATGCAATAGGTTTTCATTATATACTGACTGGGCATCATTAACTGAAAGTAGGGTTGGCAAAATACCGTTTTTTTCAAATCGCGGTAAAAAAACCTGTATTTTTACCGGTAAAATTACGGTAATTTTACCGGAAAAAAACGAAAGGCAAAAAGTTGTAAACACCCACATATTTTTCGCAGCCGACTTTAAACTTGAACCGGGTTTTGTGAAAACAACTTTCAGAATGCTTTGTTCAAAATATCGTGCACCAACAAAGAAAATAAATTATGTTTGGGCTTGAAAACCCAAAAGGTCAGCAATAAATCGAACATTACCTTTTGCTTAATCGTTTATATTCCACCAATTACACAGGAAAAAACCACAGCTTTTTCACTGGACAGTCTTTGGTCACAATAGACGAACACAATTTGCTGCAATAACGCAATTAAACCGAATTTAGAGTCAGATCAAAAAGAAAACAAATCAGTAACTGTGGAAGAAAGACAATTTTGAGCGACATTTGGAATTTTTGAAGTTTTCAGCTCAGCTTGGCAGCTCCAGCCGATTCTTGCACCCCGCTTAACAGTTCTTTTAAAACATCAGTGTCAACTTCGTCATCATATTTTTCTTGGTCGCAGATTTTCTCATTTTCTCATCAAAAATGATATAAAAACTCAGAGTCCAAAATTGAAAAAAACCGGAAAAATACGAAAAAAACCGGAAAAATACAGAAACGGTCTTTTTCCCGTTTTTTTCAAGGCACCAATTTTTGCCCTGGTAAAAAAACGCGTATAAATACGTGTTTTTTTACCGGTAAAAAAACCGGTATTTTTACCATGCCAACCCTAACTGAAAGTTTTTAATTATGTCCCAATACCCCAGTTGTTAGGATGAATCCGATCGAAGTGACGTCATATGCTCATAAAACATTCGTTTGTCCTTCCAAAAATTCCAAAAAGCACCTTCCAAAAGCATTCGATTAATATTTACTGCCAATTTGATGCTTGTGCATGATAATCAGATATTTTTTCAGCCATATGGCCATGACGTCATTTCACCCGGACACGTTCCAACAAATGGGCCAAAAAATTATTTGAAATAAAAAATGTCTCATGGCACCACCAAACCCACCAGTTTCAAAAGTCACACACAGACGCAACAAAAAAAACAGTTCGCAACCAATTATAATGGTTCGTAAACTATGCATGTCACACAATATTGGTATCATGAAAAAATCCAAACAAATTCAGTGAGCCAAGCACACACACCACACACAAGGAAATTTGGCAAACCGTAAAAAAACTGAAGTTTTGCGCATTTTCACATTCGCACACATCTCTTTTCATGGTCTTCAACAACAGCGTAATATTGTTCACTATTCGTGCCACAACAACAGAGCTTGAAAAAATAAATATCAGTATACTGATTTGAATAATGAATCAATCAGACCAATTAGATGCATTATTATGGATTTGTAGGAAAAAAATTGCTATTCTATTTTTAAATTCGTGCATGTCCTTTCATACTCGCAACGCTGATTGGTCAATTGTGCTCTAACCTACTAATTACCATGAACTTTAAATTGCCCCCCAGAAGTTACAGTCGAATAAGCAACTCCAGAGAAAGTTCAGACCCGAAGCGTCGATTTTCTACATTTTGCTGATCTGACCAATCGTTGTATTCAATTCAGATGCAACCAATAAGCGAGCAGTGTTGAAATCTAAGTTTCTAAGACACTGTAAAAGCCCACGAAAACGTAACACTCGTTATTGTGCAATCAATCATTCCAGAAGAATTATGTAAAGTTGTATGGTCTGTCTGTCAGAAACTGTCAGGCACACACATTGAAATAAACGCACGGCAATATTTATTTACCGTATTGAGTCTCACAACACAATCTTGCAAAAGACATCGCGTCTCATTTCTGTAATGAGCGTTCCGCATGGCAGCTCCTAACAGACCGACTTTACCCAGATACCATGAGTGAATAAACAGTCGCCAGATCAAAAGGTGATTTCGTGCCTGTTATTTTATCGGAAAATCGGGGACTAGAGAGATTATTTTTTCATTTTTCCATAAATTACGCGGCTTTCTCGCTGTTACCATCCGTGGTCAATTTCACAACACCGCTGTCACCTCGCTTGCCAATGGTTTTGTTCATTCGATTCAATTCAAGCTCCGCCGTTGCATTGTCGACTGGAAAAAAGGTGATTTTCATTGTCAAATATCACACATTTGTGCTTGGTGGTGAATGCAGTTCTTGGGAAAATGTTCGAAAATGTGGTTAGAGGCTGCGTGACTGGTGTATTTTCCCGCAGGACGCTCAGACCTTTGGCCATTCGGCCGATTCTGCCAAAAGCCAACGAACGATTACTAACCGGGTATAATTTTTTATTTTGGTCCCGAGACTCAATGCGCGCAAAGATAGGTAAGCAGTCTCATGCATGATGCGGGAAATGAAAAAATTGGCAAATTAATCCGAGTCACTTGGGCGAGATTTTGAATGGCCACATAATCATTGAAACTAGTTTCCTTTCTACGTCTGCACACGCATCGAGTCGCAGAACCTTGATTAATACCCAAGCAACAGACATAAACGATTGAAATATTAAAAAAACGGCATGAAAATAGTCCGCCACGAACTCGTCTTCGTCGGTCCGTTCGTCTGCGGCTGCTGCGCGGCGGCGGTCGGCTTCGTCTTCAGCAGATTATTGAAGAAGTGAGCGAGCGTGCTGTTCTCGGGCGTCTGCGAGGCGCCGAGCGCACCGCCGCCAGCGGAGGCGGAGACGCCGCGTGCGCCGCCCAATGGATGCACGCCGTCGGTCGACGGCTAGGGCGAGCAGAAAATTGCCAAGTTTATGCTTGGGAAGTTTCGCGAATTGTCTCAAACTCCATAAGAGTCCTAGTTGGAGCGACGGTGTGTGCACGCCGGTTCGGCTGTGGACACTGTCTCAGAAACACACAAACACACCGGCACATATGACACGTGATGGATGATGATTGCGCGTGTGTGCCGCCAGTGTGTTTGTGCATGACTGTGCTGTGTCATAAACGAGTGGCACTGCACTGTCTCCAGTGTTTCCGACATCTCTTTCTCACCGCCAACTTTCAAGAATCAACATTTTTTGAGAGAGAACGGTTCCAATTTAAAAAAAAACTTCAATTGAAAAACAAATAAACAGAAGAAAGAGAGCGACAAAACAGCAAGCAAGTTCAGAATGAGAATTAGGGCAGACTTTGGTTAAGCCATGCGATTGACTGATACGAAATAGATTGTTGTGTTGTTGATTGGGTTGTTTGTTGTTGAATTAGTTCACACGAGTGTTGTTTTACAATGAATCGTGTTTGTTTGTGAACAAACACAAGAAGATTCTTACAGCTGGTCAGCTAGCTGGGAAAATTACACAACACCGAACACAGAACAAAGCATCGGCTGATTGGTTAATTCAAAAGTTCCGGCCTAAAGTGCTAGTCCGAGCACATCGCACTCGGTTGTGTCGTAGCACTGTTGTACATGCACGCACACACAAACACACGCGCACACATTCGATAGCACAGCAAACGTGCGCGTGACCTCGTGCCATGTCTGCGTGATGTGTGTTACTATAACAAAGTGCATTGTCTTAAGACTAGGACTTTATCAGCGCTTTACCGATCGTAGGTATTGCACATTCAGTCAAACATGTCAAACAGAAATGACGTCACTTTGAGATCACCCATCTGTCACGGACCCCAACGAGAATTTCAAGTTGGTTCACCCATTCTCAAATCCAACCAAGCTGATGGTCCGGGGTTGCCGTGCAGTGACAAGTGGAGCATTTGCATTTTGGAGCAGCACACATGTGTGACGTCATTTCGGTGTGACAGCTTCGACGAACTGGGCTATACCTTTCCTTTCGGACTTTGACTCCGCTGCGACATTGGACTGACTCCGCCCGGACTGCGCGAGAGACGCGTTGGTAACGGCGATTCTGAGCCCTGGAAAAAGAGCGCCAAAAAACGCTAGAGTGCAAAAAACTGCAAGCCGCAGGTTTTTTTCGAATCTGGCACGCTGATTGGCTACGCCAAATTCAAAATCAACCAATCAACGGTAGGCGTTTGACTGCTCCGGCTTGCGATTTTTTGAAGCACACAACATTGGCACAACAACAGTTATTTCTTCATTAGGTCTTCTTCCCGGTTTTGATTATTCCGGTAAAGGTTGGGTTAATGGCGTTACGAAAATACGAAATTGAGTAAAATTCGGCAATTTTCTAGTCGATAAACTAAGGCAAATGTTCACGGTTGAACAGGCTTTGGGAAAGAAAACAAAAACAAAACACAGATCCAACCCGCTTGCCAAGCCAAGCGACAGCCAAGTCAAGTTAGCGGCTTTTTCAGCAAAACGTGCGAGCGAGAAAAGGTTTTTGGGGTTAAATGCAGCGTATCACAAAAACACAATCAAAATATATAGGACTGCTAAAAACTCCATGCTGGACGGAAGCACAAATACGGTTTTTCGGTTGTTTATCCTGATCGTTTTTTTGCCGAGAAACGAACACTTACAGCCATGACGGCGGGCGTTGACCGCATCTCGGACGGGTTTGGGGCGGCGTTGAACGCGGGCTGAACGCGGGCCAGGAAACTTTGGTCATCTTCCGCTTGTTGCTCCGTGTCTTTTTGCACGGGCTACAAAAAAAAAGAAAAAAAAACAATCTTCAATTAATAAAAGTTGCAATAAAACTGCTGATTCTCAAATCTTGGACTTCCACAGGATTGGCAGAGTTGTCGGCCACCCCAGCACCGCAGGTTCGTTGGAAGGAATCATTGCCAGAGCAGAACGTTTGCAACAGAACTGTTGCAAAGACACTCACCTGACGCACCCCTGACTTTATGAATCGAACCAATCAGCAACAAGAAAGAACTCCAGTATGCGACCAATCAGCACGCTGAATTAAAAAAATGTAATAATCCAATCCAATTTACCCTCCGCAACTGCGGCTTTGTGATGTGATGAGCATACGGGTCATCGGGGTTGATCGTTCGTAAATTTTCGTTCAATATGCTGATCTTTTTCTCGTTGTCCCAGCCAGCCGGACTGAAAAAAATAATAAAAAAAATCCAAATTTTCAAGAAAACGCGACATTTTTACAGACGTTCTGCTAATAAAGTACCATTTCTTGCCTCCACAGATCAATCTCAATAAACTCAAACTGAATTTGCCACGCAATGAGACGGAAGGGACAGCTCTCTTCGTCCCGCTCTTTTCCAGCAGCACCAATAATCTGCTGAGCCCGCACACCTATTTACATCTCGATAGCTAATCATCGTTGCGTATCAGTCCGAAAAATTTCGTTGTCGATAAATCAGTGCTAAATTCAGCAGCGAGAAGTCTACGCTGTCAATGTTCCGCGTCAATATTTGGCTTTGTGTCCCGTCATTCTCAACAAACAAGCCAAAAAACAACAAAAAAAGCGAAATCAAGAACAAACGGCGCCGTACATGAACACGGATTCCTTCTCGACGACTAAGGCCGGCTGAGTGAACGGGAATCCATAAACGCGATGCAGCAGGTATTTGTACAGCGTGGCACAATTTCGCTGATCTTTCGACGACGTGTAGACGAGCGCAGCGCCGTCTGCAATAACTTTTTTGTAAATTTTTTAATGAAAAAAATTTGAAAATAATTTTTTATCTCAACTGGATTTCTTCACGCCATGTACGATACTGATTTACCGTTTGGTGAATTCATAAAACAGATACAGACAAGACAAAAAACTCAACGATGAGGCGATTTTATGAATGAACAAAAGAAGATTTTCACTTGAGAAATAAAATAATCAGAAACTCACATTTCAAGCAAAACTTGCGAACGTGCAACTGGACGAAATCGAAATGTTCCTCTTTGAATTCGTACTCTTTCTCGAGGTCCACTATGCAGTCGCACTGGAAAACAATAATAAAACAAAAATCAACAATGTTTGGCAAGAAAATGATTCTCATGTCGCGGCAATCGGCTGTTCTCCAGCCTGTTCCTGATAAAGTAGAACATCACCGAAAAAGGGGCATGCCGGTAACATAATGTCAGAACTACTGTCTGTGCGTTCGGGGGATCGAGCCCCGCCGAGGGGTGTACAGGCACTTAATGACAGAGAAAACTCGATGGGCGGCCTACTCAATGGCGTTCTGTACGCTTCTCTGGGTCAGCCCTGGTTACAAACATCGCCTAAAAATCCCAACAACAGCAAACAACAACGAACGACCTTCGTGATGACAACGACGACGGGCAGTCCGATGTTGTGCTCGAGCACGCCGTCGCCCAGCGGCAGCACGATCTGCTCGATGTCCATGCTGGGCACCTTGGCGCCCTGCTCGCTGTGCGACGAACTGTCCAGCGGCTCCACGTATTCCTGCCAGAAGCGAACCTCTGCAAATTGGAACAAGCGGTGGCGCATGTTGTGCTTGGTACAGTGGTACTCTAAATTATGGGGATGCTTTCTGCTTTCTGTGCAGGCATTGCTGTGGGAGCGAAGTATGGCTTAGTAAGTATGCATGCATAATACCGTCATCCCAACCAATCCGCTGATTCCCCATAATTTAGAGTACGACTGTGGGAAGGATGGTTGGTGGAAATTTTTGTTAAATGTGGTCACTTTTCGTTATTTTATTAGTTTCCATTTTCAGAATAGTACCCATTGGAAGAGAAGTGCTATATGAGTCAATTCAATCCCCTTCGCAGTGCGAGAAGCGTTTATAGCAGTCTAACGCTGTCACATATCCAACCAGCTGATTGGTTGGTGATCAATCATGTGACGCATGCATTCTGTGCAAACCAAACTCCGCCTCCATAGGAGTGCCTGAGCAGAATGCATGCATCAACCAATCAGCTAGTTGGATACGCTATAGAGTTAGACGGTAAATTATCGTCACTCACTACTTATTTATTCTTATACCACATCCACCGATTGCTGAATCCGAATGTACCATTAAAAAACCGAAATTCGCACACAATTCATGAAAAACCTGCACGCTGATTGGTTGTCAGTTACAACCAATTGAAATTAAACCAATCAGCCAGCTGCAATCAAACGGAATACAAAATACGTTTGTGCCGTGTTCCCGGACTCATCCACATCACACAATCGCATATTAAAGCCCAGCTAACATGCCAGCAGCTACAAACAAACAATCTTTTTTCTGCATTGAAAACAGATAAAATGGTGGTTGAATTTTTTTTATGCAAAAACACGACAGCAGCAATGCCATTATTTATTTTATGAAGCTCATGGCAGTTTTCATGTTCATGTTCAAAGCAAACGCTTTACCTGCCCGTTTCAACTCCAACATGTCTCTGCCCACAATCCCAAGCACGCCCAAGTCTATAACTATGCCATAACAACCGTTTTTCTATTCACTTTGCTTACAGCTGTTCAGTTTTGGGAATCGTTTTGTGAGCTATGGGTTTTCTGTGGAAAATTCTCAAATGACATATCTATAAACATGTGTGAAGTTTTGAAACTGCACCAGAAAAACATGAGAATTCCACAAGCAGAAACCAATCAACCATACTCTTTCAAATAAAGCAGCCAATCAGCAACTATTCGGGTTCAAATTTGTCGGTTTTTAGCAAACTTTGTTTTCAAGAATTTCGATGCCAATAACAATTAAAAATTGAATTTTTTCCCACAAACGAAGTAACAATATAGACTTGAAAAAAATCATCAACAAGGAAATGAACAACAGTGTCGGCGACAAAGTATTTTTGTGAGACGACAGAAAGAACAGATCTACAGATTGTCGTCCAGTTTTTGCATTGCAGCAAGGCACATCCTATAAAAAATCACTTCAGCCAGTCCCCAGCAACGCTGGGAACGTAGGCATGCGCAACAGCGCTGGAAATTTAAAAAAGTGAACTGCCCATTTCATATTTTAGAATTTTTCAGTTTATTATGTTCTAAACGACGCTTTCAAAATATTATTACAATGCTGGTTAGCTTAGCGGCAACCAAGGTGTTTGCTTGTATCTATCACTGACCGTGCATACACATGGCAACGAAAGACTAAAAAGTTTACCTGAACATCAACAAACTAGCTAATGTGCCACCACACCATCCAGAAATGGAGAAAATGCAATTGCGAAAGTTTTTGGGTGGCAGAAAAAACAGAATAGTGAGCTGAAAAAAACTGCCTACCTGCATAGGCACCCAAAAACACTCGGTAAACCCAGCGACACGAAGTCACACGAACAATCTCACTTTATAAGAAAACCAACTCGAACAAAATTTCCGAGAACCAACCACAACTGAACCACCAATAGACCAAAACAAAGCCATCAACGTCAAAACAAGCACACATTCAAACAAAAAAAACACAAACCCTGAAAAACCAAAACCACTCACGCCTCTGCCGCGCCTCCTGCAGCTGTTGCCGCTTGTAGAGTTCGTTCATGCCGACGAACTGATCCAACTGCCGGGCCCACCGCTCCAGCGACTCGATCAACGACCACGGCGCGGCGAGCGAGCCGCACAGGAGTACGATCGATCGATCGAGCACGTCGGCGCGCAACGCGAATCGCATCAGCGGCGCGTAGATGGCGTCGCCGTCGAGGATCCAGACGCCCAGGCGCGTCGACTCGCCCGGCCCGACGTCCGGCAGCGCGCTGCCCAGCTGGTACGCGTAGGTGCCTGCGAATGTGGGCGGCGTTTTGTGTTTCTCGATAGTTACGTTTTCATTGATTTCTTTCGCTTGCCTACTCATGGTGTCTTACACTGCTCTGGTATTGTGCCGTGCACTGCAGAAGAAAACTGAACTGAACTGATTGGTGGGTCCGTGAACTATTTTATTGGTGGGATTGTCAGAGGACTGATTGTTCGCGATGGTCAGTTGTGATGGAACTGTTCATTTCATTTTTCCGGCCGTTTTTTTGGCCGGCTTGGCTGTCGACCAGGATGAACAGGCATGAAGATCGCACCCAAGCACCTCTGCTAAAGCGCCATTCATGGAGCTCGAAGCGCCTGGCCCCATGGCGTCACTGGCATTTATGAAGCCGAAACAGCGCAGCTTCACATGCTCTCAGCTTCACAAGTTTTGAGTTTGTAGCTGTTACCGACTGGTTTACTTGGTCTACGCGTGAATTTTTGTCGCAAAAGCCGGGAAAAACGGAAAACATAACAATGCGCGATTTCAAGCGTACCATCTTTATAATCGGGGTTCACTTCGAGAAAGTGGTATTCCATGCCAGCGCCTTTCCTTGGATCGTCCTTTCGTTGTAACCTCGCCAACAGCGACGTTTTGCCGCTTTCGTTGTCTCCTGAAATGAAGCAAACAAACTGTCATTCAATAACGAAAAGTTCGAATCATCGTTGTTGAGACCGGAGATTTGAGGAGACACATGTTGTATGTTTTTTTCACTCTGCTCCGACAACTTCAAGTCACCAATGCCGGTTTGATTTGTTTGCATGAAAAGAATGGTACTGTGTATGTGTGTCTTGTATGTCCGAAACATGTTGTGATAGTTTGTTGTTCATTCATTAAACTCTGCTCTTTGAATTGAATGCATAATCCCATCGAAACGAGTCACCATCACCAACCAAGCACAAGCACGCTGCCCTCCGGTAACGCCGACGACGATTTCGACTGCACCTCGGACAAGATTTTACCCCTGAAACAAATTTCGATCCAGAAATGCATTGAATGCAAAGAAAAAAAGACAAAAAACACAGCTGTCCATGTATGTCCTTCCTCATCTATCTAATCTTGTCTATCCGTTGATCTATATGACCGTTTATTTTGGTTCCGTTCCGACTCTCGAGAGACGAGATTCAATGTGCGCATGATAAATAGCTATCTATGTCGCACCGCGCGGACGCGCCTCCAACTCTATGCACAAGACCAACGAAAACAATCAAGCAAAACGTCAGATATTTCAAAAAAACACCAAGAGTTAGAAAATATCAAAATAAACACACCAAATATTCTCTTCCTCGCCGGCTGCGGTCGCCGACGACGGCGGCGGCATTTTTTTCATCGGTTCAGTTCAATTTCTATATAGTTTCAACAAGCACTTCTGTGTGAGTCGAAAATTTGCACCATATATGTAAAGCTTTTCTGTTTTCCTAAAATTGGGCTTGGTAAAAAACGCAACGCTTCGTTATGATATGCACCTGCCCCGCATCCGCTCCGCATTGCTCAGCTGGCGCTTCTTAAGACAGGCTTTTTCACAATACCGACCCTCCTTAGGCACAATTTCAAAAAAGTTTTCAAATTCAATCAAATTTGAGACCAATCGAACCGCCTTGATGCCCTGAGTTCGAAAATCATATTTTTATTTTAATGCAAGCTTTCTTTATGCTTTAAAATTAAGAAAAACCTAATTTTCGACCCCATTGTAGTAAAACTGCTCTAGCTCGCCTCTGCTTAAAGCTATTAAAAAAATCAAACACCAATCAATTCCCCTTGTATTTGCGCACATTTTTCGCTGTTATACTATAGGTTGAAAATGTTTTTTCATGCTTTGTATTTTTAAAAAACTGCAGAGGTTGGTGGTTTTTCACGTTTTTCGGTACTTTAGAAACGTTTGTGGGGTATAGTTTCTAGGTAATTCTGAAAGATCTGCGAAAAATGTATATACATGTATGATTTCAGCTTCATAAAGCGTCGCCGGGACTCACACGATACAAAACAAAATGGCTTGTCGCATGCGTTTTTGGTCAATATGCCGCATGCAGGGTGTTTCCTCCCACCCCCCAAATTTTTTGGGGACACCTCAGGTGCTGCAACCGTGACTAAAAATGGGTTTTCGGGTACGCTGAGTTTAAAAATCTTATTTAGAATTTTGCCCGACGTTTCTACTGTGCCCTAAACGCGTATGCCATGGGGATCAGGAGGGAAATTTCCTTAAAAATTAAATTTAAATGAAAAGCGCGTCACAAGACACTGAAATCCTGTTACAATTAAAATCGAGGTCGCTGAGTCTGCATATAATGTTTATTTTGCTATACGGATTACTCCGCACCTTAAAAACGGCCTCTATGGGGACGGAAAGGGAAAAATTTGAAAAAATCGGAAACTAGTCAAGAAATATATGAAAACTGTGCCGTAAATGCAAATCGAAGTTGCTGAGTCTGAATATAATGTTTATATTGCTATACGGATTACTCCGCACCCTAAAAGCAGCTTTTATGGGGACAGAAGGGGAAAAAATTTAAAAAATCGGAAATTAGTCAAAAAAAGTCTGGAAACTAAACCGTAAATACAAATTGAGGTCGCTGAGTCCGAATATAATGTTTATTTTGCTATACGAATTACTACACACCCTAAAAACAGTTTTTATAAGAGAGAAAAATCCGGAGAAAATCGAAACTAGTCAAAAAATCTGAAAACTGTGCCATAAATAGAAATCAAAGTCGCTCAGTCCGAATATGCTGTTCATTTTGCCATGTGGATTGCTCCGCACCCTAAAAATAGTTTTTACAGGGATGAAAATGAAGAAAATTTGAAAATCCGGAAACTAGCCAAAAAAATCTGAATCGATGTCGCTGAGTCCGAATATGATGTATATTTTGCTACACGGATTCTTTTGACTAGTTTCTGATTTTCTTCAGATTTCTCGCTTTTCGTCCCTATAAAAGCTGTTTTTAGGGTGCGTAGTAAACCGTAAGGCAAAATAAAAACATCATATTCAAACTCAGCGATCTCGGTTTGTGTTAGTGGCATAGTTTTCAGATTTTTTAACTAGTTTCGATTATTTTTTAATTTTTTTTCTATTCGTCCCAATAGAGGCCGTTTTTAGGGTGCGAAACAATTCATATGGCAAAATAAACATTATATTCGAACTCAGCGACTTCGGTTTGTATTTACGGCACAGTTTCAATTTTTTTGACTAGTTTCCGATTTTTTTAATTTTTTTCCTTTTCTGTCTCCATAGAAGCTGCTTTTAATGTGCGGAGTAATCCGTATAACAAAATAAACATCATATTCAGACTCAGCAACCTCGATTTGTATTTACGGCACAGTTTTCATATATTTTTTGATTAGTTTCCGATTTTTTCTAGTTTTTTCCCTTTCCGTCCCCATAGAGGCTGTTTTTAGGGTGCGGAGTAATCCGTATAGCAAAATAAACAGTATATGCAGACTCAGCGACCTTGATTTGTAATTGTAACAGGATTTCAGGTGTCTTGTGACGCGCTTTTTATTTAAATTTAATTTTTAAGGAAATTTCCCTCCTGATCCCCATGACATACGCGTTTAGGGCACAGTAGAAACGTCGGGCAAAATTCTAAATACGATTTTTGAACTCAGCATACCCGAAAACCCATTTTAAGTCACGGTTGCAGCACCTGAGGTGGCCCCAAAAAATTTAGGCGTGGGAGGAAACACCCTGCATGCGGCATATTGACCAAAAACGCATGCGACAAGCCATTTTGTTTTGTATCGTGTGAGTCCCGGCGACGCTTTATGAAGCTGAAATTTTACATGTATATACATTTTTCGCAGATCTTTCAGAATTACCTGGAAACTATACCCCACAAACGTTTCTAAAGTACCGAAAAACGTGAAAAACCACCAACCTCTGCAGTTTTTTAAAAATACAAAGCATGAAAAAACATTTTCAACCTATAGTATAACAGCGAAAAATGTGCGCAAATACAAGGGGAATTGATTGGTGTTTGATTTTTGTTAATAGCTTCAAGCAGAGGCGAGCTAGAGCAGTTTTACTACAAGGGGGTCGAAAATTAGGTTTTCCCAATTTTGAAGCATAAAGAAAGCTTGGATTAAGATAAAAATTTTCGATAAAATAAGATAAAAATAAGATTTTCGAACTCAGGGCATCAAGGCGGTTCGATTGGTCTTAAATTTGACTGAATTTGAAAACTTTTTTGAAATTGTGCCTAGAGGTGTGGAGGCCGGGTCGGTCGACTCAAAAAGCCTATCTTAAAACGCACGCGCACCTCGCATCCTCATGCTCATGCTCATGATCCACTAGCGCGCGTGCACACGCTCCGGCCTCAACAAAAACTTGTTCAAAACGCAATTGTTCTGACATCTTCCTTCTTGAAAAGGCTTGGCTTAGGTCAGGAGGATAGGGTTGGTACAGGAAAAAACGGTTTCTTTTCCGTTTTAAAACCGGTTTTTTTCCATTTTTTTAAAGTAAAGAACCGGTTTTTTACCTTAAAAATTTTCAAACTTCGTGGTCAATAATCACAATTATTCGTTTGAATCACAAAATGTAAAATTATATTTTTGAAAAAACGGTGCAGTGAACTGTGTCGAACTGAACTGGTGAAGTGAAATACGATGAAGACAAGGTGACTGCTAGACTAAGTGCAGATGCAGACTGACTGACAACGTTGTCGATTTGAAACCGTAACTGATGAAATGTTATTTTTCAAATGCCATCCGCTACCGTTTCACTTTACAGTTCTGCAAATCTCGCCCCCTAATCGGAGTCAGGTTTGGGTTGCCCTTCTTTTCTAAAAACCGACAAGCTCCTTGTCGGACATTGCTAAAACGAACCTGAGCCAAATCTTAATCCTAAAGCAAAGCCTAATCCTAAGCCTAACTTGATCCTAACCTAATCCTAACCTAAGCCAAGCCTTTTCAGGAAGTAAGATGTCAGAACAATTGCGTTTTGAACAAGTTCTTGTTGGGGCCGGTGCGTGTGCACGTGCGCTAGTGGATCATGAGCATGCGGATGCGAGGTGCGCGTGCGTTTTAAAAAAGAAGCGCCAGCGTGCGCGTGCGTTTTGAATAAAGAAGCATTACGTCGGAGTCGGTCTCCTTGCAACTAGGGTTAGGGGGAAAAAAATCCGGATTTTTTTTTAAATTAAAAAAAAAATTTAAAAAAAAATTTTTTTTTTACAAGTTAGCTTTGTTCGAAGCGTCTCGTCGAGCTGAGTTCATCTAGACTATTTTCAGAACGATCCGGAAAACTATAAGAGCGAAAATCGTGTTTTATTGAAATTATGTCCATTTCATAGAGGGAAAGTTGCATTTTCAACAGTAAAACAGGACAATTTTCGACGTGTACTTGAATATTGAACCGTTCTTAGTTGTTCCTCTTTAGAAAATTACCAAAATTTGACTGTGTTCAAAAATTCCTGTTTGCTGTAGCTAAGTCGGCAACCCCTGTCGACCCGGTCGCCCCCCCCAAGACACTTACTTTCAGGTTCAACCAGCTATGCTATCTGCCACATGGCGAGAGCCCACTCTTCAAATCATCGTATCGAAAACACGTACCATGATTTCGCGATCACGTTGCGGGCAACTGACAGACGCAAGTTTAACACGTTAGTTTAGCTCAGCACGCAAGTTTTAACATGTGGCCATGTTATCGGGTATCTGAAAAACGGTCGTGTGATGTGGTATTAACCAACATCTCCGCTCCAATTGTTTAACAATATATCGCACAACTCCATTGTAGACCTATAACATACGCCAATCAACAAAATATCATGTTCATCTCATGGCCTACCGACTGAAAAAACATGTTCTAAGTTGCAAGAAAACGATTTCTGAAACGATATTTCAATTCAGTTAAGTCATTTCAACGCTAAAAATTGACTCTAGAAGTCATCCAAATCGAAAAACATGGAGTACGTCGGTCAAAATGACCAAATAATGACATGTACCTAAGCACACAAAGAAGTTGGGAAGAAAATTTGGTTTGAACTTTCAAAAAATTATGCCATAAATCGAATTTTCAGAGCAAAGTAGAAGAAAATTTTTTCAAATTTTTTTTTTAAGTTTGAAAAAAAAATCCAAATGTTTTTTTTTAAACGAAAAAAAATAAAAAAATTTTTTTTTTCAAAGCCCCTAACCCTACTTGCAACCGTCCCCCTCCCTAGGGTTAGGGAAAAAAATCCGGATTTTTTTTTTAATTTTTTTACAAGTTAGGTTTGTTCGAAGTTCTCGTCGAGCTGAGTTCGGCTAGACTATTTTCAGAACGATCCGGAAAACTATAAGAGCGAAAATCGTGTTTTATTGAAATTATGTCCATTTCATAGAGGGAAAGTTGCATTTTCAACAGTAAAACAGGGCAATTTTTCACGTGTACTTGAATATTGAACCGTTCTTAGTGGTTCCTCTTTAGTAAATTACCAAAATTTGACTGTGTTCAAAAATTCCTGTTTGCTGCAGCAAAGTCGGCAACCCCTGTCGACCCGGGCGCCCCCCCCCCCCCAAGACACTTACTTTCAGGTTCAACCAGCTATGCTATCTGCCACATGGCGAGAGCCCACTCTTCAAATCATCGTATCGAAAACACGTACCATGATTTCGCGATCACGTTGCGGGCAACTGACAGACGCAAGTTTAACACGTTAGTTTAGCTCAGCACGCAAGTTTTAACATGTGGCCATGTTATCGGGTATCTGAAAAACGGTCGTGTGATGTGGTATTAACCAACATCCCCGCTCCAATTGTTTAACAATATATCGCACAACTCCATTGTAGACCTATAACGTACGCCAATCAACAAGATATCATGTTCATCTCATGGCCTACCGACTGAAAAAACATGTTCTAAGTTGCAAGAAAACGATTTCTGAAACGATATTTCAATTCAGTTAAGTCATTTCAACGCTAAAAATTGACTCTAGAAGTCATCCAAATCGAAAAACATGGAGTACGTCGGTCAAAATGACCAAATAATGACATGTACCTAGAGATGTCAAGAAAAAAAAATTTTCTATTTTTTTTTAATTTTTTTTTTAAATTTTTTTTTAAAAAAATGAAAGTTGTTCAGAATTTTTCAGGGAGTCCGAATATCACCATCTGAGGAGCCACCGACTTACCATATGACCCCCACTCATATGGGAGGAGGGTGAAAATTTCAGACTTGGTTTCGGCGACCCCATTTTCCCACCGACGACATCACGTCTCGTGTTTTGCCTCTCAATTCACCTCAAATAACATGGAAACAAGTTCCACAACAAACCGGAGTGATCATGCTGACGACACGAGGCGAAACAGCAACGAGCAACCAACGAAGTTACGCTTGCAGTGGCAGACAGTGCAATTTCCACCTTTCGAGATCCTGAAAAACGATGCGTAAATGTGAGTTCTCTGCTTCTATCTCACCTTAGCGACATCGGAATTTGTTGAACTAGCCTTTGCGACGCTCAAGTACTTCAATGGGCGAGTCGATCATCACTCACCAAGGCTGAAAACAGTCGATAAATCAATCCAGAATACCACCTGCAGCGTTGAAGACTAAGTGACAAGGTAAAGTCAAAGAAAATTTTTGTTGAACTTTCGAAAAATTATGCCAAAAACGGCATTTTCAGGGCACATTAAAGAAAAAATTTCAAAAATTTTTAATAAAAAAAATAAAAAAAATGCTCATTTTTTTACTTTTTAAAAAAAAAAATTAAAAAAAAATTTTTTTTTGACCCTTACATCTCTACATGTACCTAAGCACACAAAAAGAAGTTGGGAAGAAAATTTGGTTTGTTGAACTTTCAAAAAATTTTGCCATAAATCGAATTTTCAAAGCAAAGTAGAAAAAAAAATTTTCAAATTTTTTTAAGTTTAAAAAAAAATCCAAATTTAAAAAAAACAAAAAAAAATAAAAAAAAATTTCAAAGCCCCTAACCCTACCTCTACCCCTCCCGCTTCACACACCTACACGGTCACTGCCCAGTCGTTGTTGTCAATTTATTGAATGTGCTGCGCTGCCCTAAAAACCAATAAAAGCGAAATTGATTTGATTTGAAACAAAAAATTGGGTAGCAAAAAAATAGCAAATTGGGTACGTTGTATCCCCGAAAACAGCGTTGTACGCTGCTCAAAAACACTAGTTTTGATGTATTTCTTATTTTGAGTTCAAGGAGCCAAGTTTTGAAAAGATTAGGAGTTGGGAAACATTCGGTTTTTTTATGGTTTTAAAGCGGTTTTAAAACAAAAAAACGGTTTTTTCCTGGCAATATAAAAAACCGGTTTTTTACCAACCCTAGGTCAGGATTAGGTTAGGATCATGTTAGGCTTAGGATTAGGCTTTAGGATTAGGATTAGAATTAGGTTCGTTTAAACAATGTCCGACAACGAGCATGTCGGTTTTTAGAAAAGAAGGGCACCCGCTCCGGACGGACCGTCGGACGGACTACTCTCAGAATTCCCCAATCGCAACGCTTCATTATGATATGCACCTGCCCCGCATCCGCATTGCTCATTGCTCATGATCCACTGGCGCGCCTGCACACGCTCCGCCCTCAACAAAAACTCGTTCAAAACGCAGTTATTTTGATTCCTGCTTCCTTAAAAAGGCTTGGCTTAAGTTAGGATTAGGTTAGGAACAGGTTTTGCTTAAGATTAGGCTTAGGTTTGGTTTTTAGGTTTAGGTCCGTTTTAGCAATGTCCGAGAACATCCAATGTTGGAGCGTGAGTTAACTGGAGCATAATATCATAAAACGTGCCAACCGGTAAAAAATTGTTTTGTTTTTAATTGATTAAAAAACAGAAATGCCCTAAAAACCTCCGCCCTAAAGCTTCAATACTAAAGCGCATGCGCACGGGCATCGGCATGCTCATGCTCATGATCCACTAGCACGCGTGCACACGCTCCGGCCCCAACAAGAACTTGTTCAAAACGAAATTGTTCTGACATCTTCCTTCTTGAAAAGGCTTGGCTTAGGTTAGGATTAGGTCAGGATTATGTTTAGCTTTGAATTAGGCTTTAGGATTAGGTTTTGGTTTAGGCTAGTTTAGGCAACGTCTGCCAACATCAGTGATTTAGTACGACAGGCCAACCACGCTCAGCAGACTGACAGAAAGAAAAATGAAAAATCATTCGGTTGGGTTGGGTTGGGTTGTAGGGTTGCGTGAAGCTTCATAAGTCACGGAATGGAAATGAGAGAATGTGAAATCCGAATCCAATAAGACAAAACTCAGCCCACTTGCACCAATTCACGCAGGCATGCGTTCCATTGCGGCTCTATAATTGTGACCTGAAGAGTTGGAGCCCGCTCATTGCGGCCCGTTCGATTGCAACCCGGAGAATTCGGGCTCGGACAATTCCGGTCTGGCGAATGTTTCACGAGCAATAGTAAACCACCTGTACCGTTTTTCGTGATCTTCGATGAATCCAAAATCAAACAAATCACGGCAAAACAGTTTTTTTCAAAAACTCACGTTTCCGAAGAGCTTTTATGTAAAAGGCTTGGCGTAGGGGCTGTAGCTCGATCCGGTAGGAGACCTACAACAACTTTGCTTAGTTTTGGAATTAGATTTGGCTGAAGTTTATTT